>JBBPJP010000222.1:0-36734 GCA_038088775.1 Boletus barrowsii
AGGAAAATGTCGGACGAGGAGAGGTTGTAAGGTTGAGGGAAGGGTGGGTATGAGAGACAAGAGGTGACGGAGGAGATGATGCAAGCGGTCGTACACAACGCTGCGCGTCAACGGGCTCGACGAACTTTCAGGACCACCTGCATCGAGAGCCTGCAATCCGGATTCTATAAATGCGAGGAGGTGAGGTGGGATTCGAATAGTGCCGATCAGAATGACGTACGGTAGGTCAGACCCTGGGCGATCTTGCTGAGGACGAGAGCAAGGTATTCTGGCCTGGCGCTCAGGAGCATCCCAATAAAAACAGTGTACGACTTTACGAAAGTGGTGTCCATCGTCGTCCATGGGAGGTTCACGATGGCCTCGACCAGCGATCCGTGGCGCCTCTCCAACTTGGAGAGCACGTGTGAGAGTGCAAGGACCCATAGCCGTAGCTGGGACGAGGAGGTCGCACTTTTATCTACTTTTCTCGGGTTGAACTGGTCTACGAGGTCGTCAAAGTCTTTACTGTGGCCCTGTAAAAGAGATCAGCCAAAGGGAGCACGCGCACACGAGGACACTAACATTGAGTTTCTCCTGCAATGCCTTGTTGATGAATGCGATAAACATGTCGCGTTTGAACTGTTCTCCCTGCCTGACGCGCGAATTCGTCGCTATCGGACGCTGTGCGAGCGACAGCAAATGATCAGCGCTAGGTGCCGTCGCCTTGGCCGGCGATGGCGGTTTTGCATATTTTTCGACGGCGATTTTTGGTGGCTGGTCCATGAATCTGGTCATGGGTGTGAATGGCCCTGACTTGGGGGTGCGCTGGTTAAATTGCGAGCGTGTCGAGTGGGGATCCATCTCGACCAAGTCACGTCGGATTTCAAGAAACTCGGAGGCGACGAAGGAAAAAAGTTGTCATCTGATAAGTCTGTATATGGTATTAACATGCAAATTCCACATAAATTCCGTCCAACGTCTCACCGTTCCATCGCCATGTCCACCTCGTCATTCTCGGCCGCGCACAAGTCCTGCGTCAAGTCGCTCTACCGGCGCATGTTGAAAAATGAGTTGGACTGGGTCGTTCGCCGCGATATCTGGCGTGGAAGAGCCATGGTGATCAGAGCAGAGTTTGAGCGCAACCGGTGAGTTGTCGAACGTGTCCTTGTCGTCTCGCCGTGCAAACCTACCCGTGTAGTGATGTGCACGACCCGAGAGCATTGGCCGAGATTCTCCAGAAAGCGGAAACTGACTTGGCCGCCAAACAACACCCCGACCCGTATATTGGTGAGTTCTCATCCGAGACTAGGTTCCCTTCTCTGGAGCTCAGTCGTGCTACACCAGCCCCGACCATGCCAGATGGCACAAAGTGGTGCGTATTTATTACTTCATGCTTCGCTCACGCACTCAAACATTGCCGTGTCCAGGGAGAGGAATCTTCCGGTAGGTCCCGAGGAGACTATTGTCTTGATGACGTCCTTATGTTCGCCGTTAGCCTGCCATTGGGCCTATATACGACCATCTCGCTGCTGGCCATCACTAGACCAGCCTTGTTCTGTCAGAGTTTCAATCCAATTGTAACCAGTAACCACAACGACCTGAGCAATGTGTGATGTAGTCACGTGTTACCCCAAAACTGCTGTCATAGCCGGTGTAGGGTCGATAATATTAGTACATGGACCATGGACCATTGAGTGTTCCGGATCCCTCCTTCGACCCATCACTGCGACGCACGTATGAATTATCTGCGCGGTGCAGTCAGCGCTATCAGCGCCCCATACCAGTACTACAAAGATATCAATCCCTCGACGCTGACCGGTGCCATCGATGTCATCGTTATACGCAAACAGACAGATGACGGAGACGTCACTCTTGCATGTTCTCCATTTCATGTGCGCTTTGGAAAGCTGCAGGTGCTTCGTCCTGCGGAGAAGAAGGTGCGCAACTGCTCCTCGTCGTCACGGAGCATGTCGTGAATGCGCTGTCCTACAGGTCAACATCTCCGTCAACGGAAACCCGATTCCGTTCAGCATGAAGATCGGAGATGCAGGCGAAGCATTCTTTGTCTTCGAGACTGAGGAGGATATCCCGGTGGACCTTGTCACGAGTCCGATACTCTCAGCAACCAAGACGACATCCCAAGACGAAATTCCATCTGTTACCCTTGGCAAAACCACAGAAGTGCCACCAGCCGCCCCGAAGATTCCAGAACCCGAGTTCCTGGACCTGAATGCAGCACTGTCTGACTGCGTATCGACTCCTCGCACACGAAGACAGTCATACTCAGCACCACAGACACCTCCGCTTGAAGTCGATTTCCCTCAGGCACCCGCTGTATCTCCCCCGAGTATTCAGTACACTGACAGTGAGCCGTCTCATTACCTCATTATTACTGACGTTTGATGCCATCTTTGACAAGACATGGCTCTCGACATGGCTGGATATCACTCCCCCGTGCCTGACAAGAGCACGTTCGTGGATTCACGGTCGCAGACGCAAGTTACCTCGGCAAGTACAACCACCGATCACCAAATACCCTTCCCACCATCAAAGCCGAGCATGCCATCTCATCTCCAAACGTCTTTCCCTGCGCGTCGCGCAGTCTCCGACTCCCCTGACGATGTCACCTCGAAACACGATACCCTGGCTGCCGAAGTGAGAGGTGCTTCTGTGTCAATACAGGAGTACTCTTGGGAATGGGGGGCATTTCCCCAGCCTTCTCCGCTTCAAACTCGCTTCACTCCATCGGTCCTCAAGGGTAAATGC
This sequence comes from Boletus barrowsii, assembly GCA_038088775.1. Lineage (NCBI taxonomy): Eukaryota > Fungi > Basidiomycota > Agaricomycetes > Boletales > Boletaceae > Boletus > Boletus barrowsii. Next base: position 2,746 of record JBBPJP010000222.1, read on the forward strand.
AATGATGCGCGTCCTCCAGTCGATGAGGATGACCTCGTGTTAACACGCAGTCGCAGTGTTCCCCCAGAACTGGACGGGAGTCCACAGACCGTCCTGTCACCTCTTCCACGCGTTGATGGTAATGATAACGAGCCATCCTCACACCTGCCTGTCCATCAAGAGCCTAGTGAATACGAGGATGGGAAGCCTTTTGGATCGGGTGGACCCATAACCACACAGCATGACGATCAGACCAAATTTCAAGTTTGTCTCGATGGAACCTTGATCGATTTCGAACTCAGTCTCGTAGCCTTACGTGACCCATTTCACGATCAGGACGAAGCGGAGTCGGAGCGCACGTTTAACGAGGGGATAATCGACTATGCGCGATTAATGGCGGACGAGAACTTGGCGAGAGACGAGCGACTCGTGATGCGGTGGACTGGCAGAAAATACATCACGCGAGAACAACGGTCGCCGTTGATGGATGCGTTACAACTGTGGGTATCTACGGCCAGGGAGGATCGACCCGCTACATTCCCGTCGCCGCCTTTATTGCCTTCGCTAGAACAACAGCCGTTTCCATCTTTGGAGGAGCACAAGAATTTGAAGCGGGCGGATTCAGAGCCACCTGGGGTACTTACCCGCAAGTACACATCCAGTTGGGTAAGTTGGTGGAGTCGAAGTCGTGACATCCCCCTCTCGGAACGACCAGTTTTGGGTGACGCTGCTACTTTATCATTGGATCAGGTTGATTTTCCTCCTTATCATCGCACTGAGACGTGCTCATGTCATTTACAGAACCTCACTAAGCCAGTCCATGTACACTCCCACTTACCCCTTCCATCAGCGTCAGTCCCAGCAACCACACCAGTTGCCATCCGATCACCCGCGATTCAACCTGTCTCCGATACCGTGCCGGTGGGGAAGGAGAAGAAATTTGCAAAGACATTGCGGTTATCGTCAGATCAACTCGTCAGTTACATGTTAAATCTGTTGTTTACAATGCTCATGCATTGGCTGGTCAGAAATCCTTGAGCCTGAAACCCGGTGCGAATACGATCACGTTTTCACTCTCTATGACTGGCACCCCGGGGTGCGCGGCACGAATATTTCTTTGGGATTCCGCGGATCACGTCGTCGTCTCCGACATCGACGGAACGATAACCAAGTGAGCACAATTTCAGTCTAGATTTTTGAGTGTTTATAGTACATACAGATCCGATGGTCTTGGCCATCTATTTACAATGATAGGTCGGGATTGGACGCACCTCGGGGTGGCCAAATTGTACACCGACATCACTCGGAATGGGTACAAGATCATGTACCTCACGTCTCGCGCCATCGGGCAGGCCGACTCAACAAGAGTTTACCTCAAAGGTGTAAAACAGAACGACTACCAGCTTCCCGAAGGTCCCGTCATCATGAGTCCCGACAGGTTGATTACGTCTCTTCACCGGTAAGTTTGTTCATTCCCTCAGCCTAACATCGCGTCACTCGAGACGATCACAATCGCGACCGCCAACTGACATGGGATTGAATCCATGAAAAGGGAAGTTATCATGCGCAAACCCGAGGTATTTAAGATGGCCTGTCTTCGAGATATTCAGAGGCTGTTCGGCGAAGGTCCGCGGACGCCGTTTTACGCTGGCTTTGGAAACCGGATCACGGATGCACTGTCGTACCGGAGTGTCAACGTACCGAGCGCGCGAGTATTTACGATCGACCCGAGTGGTGAGGTCAAGATGGAGCTCCTCGAGTTGGCCGGGTACAAGTCGTCGTGAGTCATTTGGTTCAATGACCCTTTTCCCCAAGACTTTCACCGATGATTTACGTACCCGGTGAACTTGCTCATAAAACAAAACCGTTTTCTTTAGGTATACTCATATGACCGACCTCGTCGACCAAATGTTCCCTCCGATCCATCGTAAATCGGCGCCCGATTATACCGATTTCAACTACTGGCGACCACCCGTGCAGGAATTCCCTCTCCCGGATTTGGCGCCGCCGTCGCCAGCGCTGAGCGCTCGTTCGGACACGTCCTCCCAAAGTGCACTCGCACGTCTTCGAAATTTCAGCCTCGTCGGATCCAAACAACCTGTTTATGTCAAGCCGCCACTCACGGACATAGCCCACGGCACATTGGACGGGGGTGGACACCGGAGCAGTCATTTGAGGCAAATGTCGTCGTTTGAGCGGTTGGGTAGCCGGTTGGTGGCGCTCACATACAATGTGGAAGATGGGAGCACGAGTGGGAGTGGGAGCGGAAGCGGTACGGGGAGTTCTCCTTCGCGATCCTCGGGATCGGCGTCCTCGACGTATCTGGATTCGGAGGATGAGGGTGATGGCGGGGAGGATGGGGAGTTGAAGAAGCGAAGACGGACACGAAGTACGAGCATGTCGAGCATGCCTGGGACATTGGATGACATGCATTTCGAGACGGACGAAGAGGAGGGGGAGGGAGAAGCTGGGGAGGAAGGGGGGTGCGTGTATGATGGCGAGAACGAGGAGGTGGCCGCAGAAGAAGCGTTTGACGAGGATTTCTTGGCGACGGGTGAGATGCAGAACGTGCCGTACTTGTGAAGGGATGTTCTGCATTGTCGTCGGTGAACCTGGGACCAGCGCTGGGGTAGAGGTTCATAGAGCACAACCATCGGATAGGTCACGCATGAGAAACTAGAGTGGGTACCATTCAACATCATCTTGTACAGTATACGTATATTGAGCACAGAACCACGACTGGAGCGTGCAATCTGGGATATCTGCAGTGTAGACATTAAGATGGCGTCATCGCGACATGCTGTAGATTGCGTCTATGAGGCAGTGTGGGTTGACGTCATACTAACAACATAGCCCTCGTCCCCTAACTACCTCGAAGTTCTTGATAGAAAGATAGGCTCAAGCTGTCCCTAGATTTTTATAAATGTAGTGCATGTGTTGGAGGGCGGTACGAGCGTGCGCGCGCCCGACGTGTCCCCGAGCGGTACCGTACCTGACCGTAAGGAACTTGACATGACCGATTCAAAGTCGGTGGTTTTAGCACATGCTTACCACCCACTACCTGGACCATACACGCAAGAGGGTTTCCGGTGAATCTCGGTATACAGCGCAGAACGAGTGTCCTGTGACTCCTGTCCGTATGTCGGACACTGCTTCCCGAGCCGGTGCCATCTCTTTGGCAGCATCGTGTGCCCTCCAAACATCAAACGCACAGCTTACTGTAAAGTCGGAGGTGTTTCCTGATATACAGGTGTTTGCTTATTTTCTCCATTGGGAGGGCTGTCGACAGACGATCCACCTGTGTTGCGAATCACGTCGCACTGGAGGCTAGGATGTTTGAGAAAGGGTAATATGGATACCATATTCACGGCAAGTGAAATGTGTGGCGTCCACCGCCGGGCATCGGGCTCGCACGTGGACTCGAGCAGAGGCCCCACCACGCTGATCGGGTGAGGCGACCCACTGGCTATGTGCATTACCTCGTTTGTTTTTGTGGCGGGCTCAAAGTACAGCCAAACGTTCAACCCCGTCGGTGTTTTCTGATACTCATACAGGTGTTGGTCATGCCATTGGGACTGTGCCATGGACTGTGCCATGGGCCAACAAAATTCACCGTGTCGTCTTTTAGCAGGAGCCGGAGGGACATGGTTGTTGTTCCGTCGGCGTCAATTCACCTTGCATTGTTCGGTCACTTGATTCAGACGTTTGCATATTCCGCTGCCAGTGCCCTCCGTTATTTTTCGGAGCCTGTAAGCAGTAAAATGAGTGAAACCCCACAGCGTCAATCACTGAAACATACTTACAGGAACGATTTTAGGGTGGGTGGCAACAAAGCGTCACACTCGACACCATGGTCTCGATCAAGCACGGCCTAGGGGGGCATGTCAGTGTACGAGTACAGGGCCCTTTGAGGCGCGATCGTCACGAAACGGGAAGCGTGAGGAAAACAATCCTACCAACATAGCGCGTGCCTTGAAGCTCTGGCTAGAGGGCGGCCGCAAGCTGTATGTACCCTCAACCGAGTCGGTCCTGCTATACTCCCGTCATTCACTGCTGAGACATATTGCTATGGAAATGAATGTTCCAAACGCACGACGGGGATTCCCTGGAACGTGTCAATTATTTTCGACTGCATTTTTCACAAAAAGGCAGTGGGAGCGCTTTCTATGGCTGCAGTCGCTTGTTCGCTGCCGTTTAGTCGGGAGTGTGAGCAGAGTGGACGTTTCACCGAGGCTGTACAAACAATATATTGAGTGTTTCGGTTGAGTTCGTACGTACTGCTTGAAGAACTTCTTGCTGTCTGTTGTCTGGAAAGCTGTGGTTGTTGGAGTCCAATGACTTCATTTGTCTGGTCCTTCTCAGACACGTGTCTTAATAGGGTGCTGTGCCTAATCTAATGGGGAAGTAATGAGAACTTGTGGCAGCTATTGGCTGTGCCGTTGGCCCGGCATCGTCCTCAGGCTTATCTTGACCTCCGAACTTATCTACACTCATTCGCATCGTCTCGCCAAACGTTCACCTGAGTACTTAAACTTGAGCCTCAGGGTCCGTCAGAACACCCTCACAATCTTCCGAGTCTTGAATCCACATCGATCCGTCTACCACTACTCTACGCCACCTTTACCTTTTGCGGAGTCGCCCAGGCGTTTACCACGTTGATAATTGTTGAAATGTACACTCCGCAAATCCAAACTAGCCCACTCAACTTCCTCTCCACCGTCATGTCTTCGCTCCCACTCGACAAGCCTTCTCGCTTTTCCCTCGACACGGCAGGTGTAACCAGTTTGATGGGCGGCGGTGATGCGGTGTCTGCCATGACTGCCGTCCACGTCTATGGGAACAGACGCTGGCTGGGTTGGTATAACACCCCTGGGTCCTTCCAGATAGCCAACCATTTGACTTCGTTTGCGAAATCTGCATCCTTCCATAACATGTTTGGCGGCAAGCCTTCCTCCAAACCCCTCTCCAGGACTGTTCAAATGGATCCCACGTCCTTGCTCGGAGGGGACAGTTCCAAAGGTCCCAAATTCCGTGCTGCGCACTCGGGCACTATCATCGAGGAGACGGGCTACGTGGCTTCTCTCTTCATGAAAGAATGCGCCGCTTGGGACTCCGACGGCAAAGTGGTTCAGGGGAGGAGGACGCAGCCTATCGGAATCACCATAGCCGATCTCGGTCCGGCGCCGCCCTCCGAGTTGTACCCCACACGCAGTCATATCTGCACCCTTCTGTTCGCCAGCATCCCTATCGCCGTTAGCATCGGCACGTGTGCAGTCTCCGCAATGTATGGAGATTTGTATGCATCGTCTTTGATCCTCGGAGGCATCGTTGCAAGCGGCCTGTCCTGCTTCGCCCTCGGCTCAGCCGACTTTGTGTTCACCCACCCCGAGCCTGCCAAAGGATCCCCCGCTGGGGATGGTATCCTTGGATCAGACAAGGAGATCGTCCTGTTGAGAGGAACAGAAGGCGCTGTGAACGCCATCACCCGTGGGGGGTTCACTCTTCGTTTCGCGAGCGAGTGCCAGTACAAACTCATCCGCTGGTGCTCCCTCCTCTTTTTCGCACAATCCATTACCCAGCTCCTCCTCATCCCGCAAGCGTCGTTGTTCGGCCAGGTCATGTTCCTTGCTTCGATCGGTGTCTCTGCGCTGTACAACGCTTGCCTTTCCTCGTTCGATAAAGGAAAGATCCACCGGAAGCTCTTGTTCCAGAGGGTGCTCGCGAGCCCGACGTTGACCAAGTACACTCTCGGCACCCGCACTACCGCGGTGGTGTTCATGCTTCTCGTCTTACAGCCCCAAGACCCAACGAAACTCCTCAATGAATTTCTTCCCAACGACACCAGGGTATGGAAGCAATGGAAGGGGACGATCTTGGAGCGGCTGCACCAACCCAGCGAACAGGCCTTCCAGTTCGCAGGAAAAGCTGGAGACCTGAACGGGTTTGCGCAGGAGGAGAAGGATTTGTTGAAGCTACTCTACGAGGATGCGCGGGCGGCTTACAATGGCTATAAAGACTATTGTCAAGCCAATTAGCCGTTTTTTTTTTCGGTCAGACTGCTGAAGAAGTTTCTAATTTATTTCATGAGCCGCAGTGTACGTTGTACGTGTACGATGTGCCTGTCGTGTGTCGTTGTTCGTGTTCGTTCTGTGACTTAGAATATGCACCTATGATCCGTCCTCTATTGTATAAGTAATTTATTCTTGGGGTTTGAATGCTTGTGGCGGACGCGTGCTCATCTCCGGAGATCTGATGTCTGGTCTGTTTTGGCGACGTAGGTACAGAAAGAATAGACATGCTTGGACGGACGAGAGGATATCGAAGTTCATGGAGAACCAAACGACTCAGTGTGATATGGGTTCAAGTATCTTCATCGTAGAAAGGGACCTGACGCTGCTCGACTACACGGAAGCGGCCATCCTCCCAACATCCAACCATGTTGAAACATTTCTCCTGGACCGACCTGCCCTTCGTGACACGTTCAACGCATCGAGTTAGAGTGAGTTGAGTATTACATCCTTTGCGCGTGGCGAGAGCATCGCAGAGAGCTTGTACATCGACTGGACATTTATCCTCTTTTGTCCTCTTATGAAAGGAAATGGTATGGAGTTCCAACTCCTCCAAAGCGGGTGCAAGCATCCGATCTGGACTTTGATCACCTTGACCCTCTGCGCTTTCAGAAGTGGTGGGATCTGTGAGGGAAAGCACGGGCGCAAGATCTGGCAGCTCGCCAGAGCTCAGCTTGAGGTACCGTAAATCCTGAAGACGTCCCAACGCGCTCCTCCAAATGGCAGGCAAGGCTGGGGGATTGATGACGTGAACGCTCTGGACGTCCATCAGGGGGGCGATGGAAGAGATGTCGCCCAGGATGCGATCCAAATTGCAGTTGGACGTGAACCAAGAAACCCTGATTTTGATAGGAGTGTTGTAACCACAGTCCTGTCGTAGCACGAGGTCGACAGAATCGCAATCACGTTCCAATGGGCTGAACGTGAGTGTCGCCCTGTAGGCTGTAAGGTCGATGATCAATGAACGAAATGTTGGACTTGACAGCGCCCGGGACGTTGATGTACCGAATCTTTGTGCAAGAACCGAAAAGAGTGAGGCATAACCATGAAGGGACAAACCATCCTCGAAACCGCAGTCTAGCCTGACCTCTGCTTTCATTGGGATGTTTATACAAGCTATGAATGCGGTCACCGTTGAAAGTGGAGCACCGATCGAAAAGCGAGAAAGATGGGGTAAATCGATTTTCTGGAAAGCATGGAACTCTGTGCTAGAGAGGAAACCAGCAGCGCCAGCAACGGCATAATGGAGGTAGAGATGCGTCAAATCCTGCATGGAGCTCAGCGTGGCCAAGAACTCCACCACATTCTGCTGAAACTGAGAAGGAACAAAGCGAAGATCGAGAGTTGTTAAACCATTCAGCTTGAACGAATACCATGGCATTGGACAAGATGAAAGCTCGAGGGTACGGAGGGCTGGTGTGTCTCCGTCGAAGAGCACTGAGATCTTCTGAGATCTGGGCCAGTGCTGGAACCCCACCGTGATCTTTAGGCTTTGCAGGCGAGGAGTAGGAGAGGAGAGAAAGTGATCTTTAAACCATATGCGCGGAAGGTCGAGGTGGAGCTCTTTGATACGTTCCATGTGATTCATTAATTGTCTCACAAAGCAGAACCCTCGATCATCTGCGGCATCACGATATACTTGAGCGTGTAGCTTTAATGATGCTTGCTTCGACCTGGCCAATAACTCCTCTGTCCACCGGGGCGATGTGATGAAAAGGTAGCTCCAAAGAGTTGCACAATTCAGAGCCACATTGCGCCAATGGCAACAAACATACGAGACGTTGATCCAACTGGGCGCAGTTTCAGTGGGACAACCGTTGTAGGTGCTATGATAATCGCGAGCGGAGTAGATGAATATGGCTGCCAGAGTCTCAGCTGGGAGGCGAGAAATGAACGAAAAGGAATTTCTTTGGGTTCGCAGGTCACGTAATAAGCGTATTAGCTTAGCGATCTCTTCATCGACACGGGCTTGGGCTGCGAGTGCCATGTCGGATATTGGTATAGATGGCTTTAACTATCGGCACTCCTGCTGAAGCTCGCTGATGAGAAGACCGAATGTGACGACGATGGTGACTTGCCAGGGACAGACGGGTCTCTGCGTTCAAGCAATACGGTTGGATCTGAGTGGTTGGTGCAGGTTCCAGGAGTCGGTCCGTGTTCACGTGCGATCACGTGGGTGGACGCGAGCCGCCGGGAATTGCAGCTTCAGAACTTGAACCCGAACAGCCCAGGTTGTCTCGTCTCACTTTGTTGGCATCGTTCAAGGGCAACTTAGTATCTGATCTGAGTGCTGTAAGTTGCCACTGGCAGGTGTCGTTTTTACGCCGACGTTGATCCATATGGCGTGAATTCTGCACAAAAATTCCAACCGCGTTCCGCGGCATTCCCCCCGCGGTCCATGTTGCGCGATCCACATCCTCATCTCAGGGCATATGGTGCAGACCGCGCTCGATGCTGCGCGGTCCATGTTTGATATTGAGCAGACTACGTTTGATGCTGCGCGGTCAGACTATGCCAGCGATGCACCGTGCGGCGTGGTGAGAACAACATCAAAATTGCACACATGGACCATCCATAGTGTCCACACCCTACGACATAGCTCATACTGTACACGTACTGTACACAAGTCCACGCCGTAAACTAGCTTTCTGGACAATACTAACTAATCGGTGTGGGTCGGACATGTAGTTCTTTGATGAGGTAGTCACAGAGTTCCTCGACAAAGAGCTCACTACGCTTGAATGCAGCACCTTCATCCAGCAGTAAGAACATATTCTCTTTGCAACCCTTGCCTACCCGTCCAAATCGCATTTCCGACTTGAAACGTCTGACGGCCTCGTCATATGGTTGAGGGTTGCGACCATCAAGAAGGTAGCGGCCCATGCCGTTCCACCAAACTCCGTGCCAGTCTGCTTCACAAGCTAATGGGTCCCGACAGTCTGCAGTGTGTTTGAGAACACGTGGCTCTTCAGCAGCAATGATCCGACGCTCTTCGTCGAGGACGCATTGCGCTAACGCCACGTTAATGGTAACGTCCGGACCAATCAACGTGCGTTGCTCTTTCGTGAGCTTGGTGAGAGGCAAATCGGTGAGAGTCCGAAAAGCAATCCGAAACAGGGATGGAAGTCGGTGTTTCATCGCAAACTCCATGAGTTCCGCTGAATGAAAGCGCCAGCTGGCAGCTTCGATGCGGCTGACAACAAATCCTTTTGTCCCCTCGCACTCGTACATGTCACAAAATTCAAGGAAAGCTTGAAGTTCCTCCTTTGTGTACCTAAACCCTGTACGAGGACTGTCGATGGGTTTGTAATAGCCTGTAATGACAGACGACAGAACTCACTACCCAAAATGGTGTTCGACAAAGAGGTCGAACGTTGATGTTGGCACCTCAGGAAGTACAATCGGGTGGTCGTCGCTTCTTCCCTGATCAAGGTCCTGTCCGCCTGCATTGAACATATCCGCGAGAACCTGCGAGTGCCGGGTAAGATTGCCCATGGATAGTCTGTACAAGGTTTCTCCTAGCTGTAAAAGCCATTCCAGCACGGCTGGCATTGATAGTATTAAACACCCACCAGAAAAACGTGGCATCCCGGGTCGTCGAAATAGTATTTGGGGTGTCGGGATACTGAGCGGGCGGTCAGAGTATTTGACATTGTGCAAAGATGGTTGAGGGGTTGCTAGAGTACGCAGGAAACGCTGGAGGGAACAATTACAAAGCTTTGGAGCAACGAAAGAAAAAAAAACATGGTTACGAGAGTCGGACTGTCTGAGATAAATTGTGTCGATCTCCAGCGAATTTCCGATTACCGGATATCCTAAGGTCTTGACCAGCAGAGGACTTCGGCAAAGCTGTCACTCCATCGACATAACCGCCGCTGATGATGATTGTGACCCCAAGACCGGCGTGCTCCCCGTCAAAATTTCAGTAGGCTGTCATACCATAAATTTCTTTGTTGGGTACTTGTCATTATCTTTATCTAGTGTCTACAAAAACATGTTCTACCGCCCCAGAGACCAATGAAAGTGATACCTCGCTCCGGATCTGGCCCTTTGCGCTCCGTCCCTCCAACTGATTTGGTAGCTGCGAGTCGTTGGGATTTACGCAAAAGACAAACCAGGACTGCATTTCCAATAACGTCTCAAACAAGGTACTCAGAGCGGCTCTGAATTCGTCAGCTACACATGGCGTCAAACCAGAGGAGGAATTTGGGGCGTCATCGTCCTCCCGTTCCTGTTCTTCAATAGTAGTATCTTCACGGAGCGTTGCCATCCGCTTGATTGTGCCTTTACGACGCGTCGACGGGGTACGCATTGGCTTGACGGGCTGCTAAACGGAAACGATTGTGTCTTCGTTCTTGGGATGTGCCTGGGTGGCCTTGGCCTTGGCCGAGAATAAACCCTTGACAAAGGGATTGGCAGAGCCTACACCTTCCGTACCGTCCGACGCACCAGCGAGAGAGCCGCGGAGAAGGGAGACGAAGTCGAGGTTTAGGGAATCGAGGTTACGCTCGAGGAAGCCCTCGGAGGAATAAGACATCGGACCATTGAAGTAGTTGACGGTGAACGTGGGGGATCCTGATCGATCGACTGGCCCAACTTTGAAAGACAAGTGATTACCCCAGCGCTTGCCGAAAGCCCCCATCATCGTGAGGTCGGCTTTCTTGTGTGACCGGCGAGCCTGGTCATCCATGATGTGGATGAGGCCCCCAGGGTTGTTTTGAAGGAGGCGAACGCACTCGGTGTTGTCAAAATAGGGCAATGAAGGGACGAAGCGAGAGATACCCTCTGTCTTGTACTCGTCAACGTGCGACTCGAAGACATGCTTCTGTATGAAGTTCTGCAAACGCTAGTTGGTGAAGTTAACGCACTGATCAAGGGAGTTAGGGCGGCTTGGTCATGTTTTGAGGACCGGGCAGATCAAAGAGACCGATAAAAGTGTCGAAGTCGTCACGGCAAAGACGTTGGTTGATGTGTTCGTTCAACCAGGCGAAAAAGGAGAGAGTAGAGTGTCTTGGCGAGGTCGTCACGGTTGTCGGAAGCACCATCAGCGTCGAGAAAAACGGTACAAAGCTCTCTCTTGACGAGCTTCGTCCTGTAAGCGTAGCTTCGAGTGCGGAAGGCTGTACGCTGAGGAACTCGGCAACGATCCCGAGTACATCCACGTTCCGGACAACAGCCGTGTCCACGTCACGACCACGGTCGATGGCGAATTCGATGTTACCTAGATGAAGAATGACTGCAACGAGCTGACATGTTCGAGTGACATGTCGCTTGGACAACCCGACGGACTTGAGAGCCATCTTGAGCTGTTCAAAGTGATTGGCATTGTCGTCACGAAGACCATTGGCGCGAGTGCCGGTACCGGCGCGGTGGCCAAGATATCGGTACTGGGTCTTGTCGATAAGGTGAAGATGCTGACGCTCTTCCGGGGATGCACCGGCCATCAGATAGTAGAAAATATGAAAGTTCCGCTCTCCTGACAGCACAGCCGCGACCCGGTTGCGCTCGAGATAGTAGTTTATCCCACACAAACGCCCTTTGTAGGTGAAATGGAGCTCTGTATACTTTCCAAAGCGAGATGCATTTGGATTGAAGAGTGTGCGAGCATTCCCGAACGATTTGATGACGAACTCTGCTGTGGGGACCTAGGTCGCAAGCTTAGAGCCCTTCTTTCCTGGATTGGAAACTGACAGCTCCAAGAGTGTCTTGATAACGAGGCGCCGAGTTTCCGAGTTTCCATAAGTTACGTTTGAAGAAAGAAATGAAAGCGTACCTGATGATGAGGGACTGGTCCTGGGTGGTGCGCCTCATGTGGTAGTAGGGCGTTGTTCGCGAGCTGGAAGATGTGGGAGCGGGGTCTTGTTCTCGGATGTATCCCGATAGTGTGCAGCATATTTTTGAAGAAGCGAGTCCGCATTTGAAGCGACATACTTGTGAGGGTTGACGGCGACAAGGGCAGAGGAACCGATATCGGTATAGATTGTGTTGGACATGAAGCGCTCGCAGCGACGGGTGACGATGACATCGTCTGAGACGGCTGATAGGCATTTGGATCAAAGATTGTGAGTCCAAACGACTCGATGATGAACTTTTCGGGGCGAGGAACGAGACCGTACCTGATGATGAGAGACTGGGCAGGTGGTAAGTGTTATTGGCGAGCTGGAAAATATGGTGTGGGAGGGCTTGTTCTCGGTCATATCTGCAGGACTAGTGCGTCACGCGTCACAGCTATTGGAAGGTGACTCATCAAGTTACTCTTCACCGTCCTCAACCTCTATGACGGACCCCCCACTGGTCTTCCCAGATTTACCACAACACGTTAGCTACCCTGCCAATGTGCTGGCTGCTCATGATACAATATCTGAGATCTACCGACATGCGCTTCAAATCTCGACCCGTGAAGATGCTGACCCAGTTCAACTCAGTTTTCACTGTGAAACAATAACGAGCGACGCGCTTCCCCTTCTCGAAGCCATTGGGGAGGACCATGAGGTTACTGATTCCTCAAGGGATTGGCTTCTTGCAGCAACAATGGCTCTCGCCACGATTGTAGTAAGGTTGCAAGAGTATCGTGCGAGCTTAAGCAATGGGTAGTATAGCCTTCGTGCTCGAGATCTTGGAACTAACCATCAAACTTGTAGTGGTGAAACTAATGTCGACATCCCACAGCCAGTTGGGATCGTCAAGACTGGTCGCCGGGGGCGACCGAAAAAATCAATCAACCTCGACTACTTGTTGGAGGCCATCTCCAGTACTCGCTGTATTCCATTCACAAAATTGGCCAGGAGTCTAGGCATCCATCGAAACACACTTCGTCGTCACATGAAGGATCACGGTATTGAACGGAAGTATTCATCTCTCAGTAACATGGCCTTGGATGCCCTTATTACGTGGTTTAAGCAACGGAAACCCGAGTCTGGAATACGCTATGTTATTGGGTTCTTACGTCAACAAGGAGTACGCGTACAGTATCGCCGTGTTGTACAGTCCTTGCGCCGAGTTGATCGTGTCGGGCAAGTGCTGCGTAATCGGCAGGTGAAACGAAGGCGTCAATACCATGTTAAGCGGCCCAATGCCCTTTGGCACATCGACGGGCATCACAAGCTGATCCGATGGGGTATTGTTATCCACGGAATTGTCGACGGCTTTTGCAGAACCGTAAGTAATCATATTAAGGTATATTCATGTTACTAATGGCCCTGATAGGTGACTGCTCTACGTGCAAGCGACAACAATAGATCGGCCACTGTGTTGGATCTGTTCAAGTCAGCTGCAATAGAGTATGGTGTACCATCACGTGTACGTGGGGATCGAGGTGGTGAAAATGTTGATGTCGCAACATACATGACAATGACAAGAGGGCCATGTAGGGCATCATTTATTTGGGGATCGTAAGTCGCTGATATTACTAGCTTACCCCACTCACTCGCTTGTCCTGTTCAAGGTCCATGCGCAATACCCGCATTGAACGATTATGGGTTGAAACTGGCAGCCAGTTTGTTCGGCGCTGGCGGGCATTTTTCTCAAGGCTCGAACGCTTACATATGCTCGATCCACATAAACCATACCATATATGGTTGCTCCACGTCTTATTCCTTGACAGTATTAATGACGATTGCAAGGACTTCCGAGACGAATGGAATTGTCATCCAATCAGTGGTCACGACACAAACAATAAGAGCCCAACGGTAGTATTGATGTTGACTGAGTCACGTGAAGCTAACAAATTATCCAGGATTTGTGGTTCCTTGGTCAGACGACCTTTGGAATTTACCATGATGATTGCGAGGGCGTGTCTATTGAGACAATCAAAGGATGTTATGGCATTGACCCCGAGGCCAGGAACTCACCATGCAATGAAGTCACCTCTGAAGACGAGAATGTTGTCGGGAGAATGGATCGCCATGTGTTGGCTGATCAGGATGAACAAGCACATGAGGCTGTTCATGTTCCTCTTCCTGGCAATCCATTTACTTCTGCCGACAACGAGGGACAATTTTATGACACGCTTCACAGAGTTATCATTCATAATATTACGCCTGAGAACTTCGGCTTAATGGATAGCGAATGGGAGGACGGCAACTATCCAATTTATGAAATAATACATGTTGGCCGCCGAGCATCAAAGGACCTTCATGTTTCATTGGCGGAACCCATCTGGTACAATCGGGCACGGCTTTGGTGCCAGGCGTTAGTTACGTTACAACTATTTTTGGATGTTGACGCATAGCGCACATTAATAGTGGTTCTCATTCGAGTGTGTAAGGCTACTAGTCATGTACTAGTTGACTAGCACTACTCGCACTATCGAGTCAATGTTCAGACTCCGCTCGGATACTGTAGCACAGCATATTTCCATAAAGGACAAAACGTCGCCAGGCTTCAAGAATAGATGACATCATTGCAGATATAACTTATAAGGACCCCTACTGAGAAACCATGCCTTTCCTTTTCCCCCCCTTCTCAAATGCCACAGGAATCACAGCGAAAGCAGATTTTGGACTTGCTCCAGACTGCTCAGCTACAGTTTGACATTCTCCAGTACACTGAACTCCTAGAAAAATCACTTCTTGACCTTGCACTTGACTCGGAGTCAGACTCAGACTCAGACAACTCCAACCCATCCTTCACATCCTCCACCACCACATCCAATTCCATCACTACCCAAAGCTCAGACTCTTCCGATGATGAACTTGTTTTCTTTTCTCAGGCTTTTACAAGCTATCGGACTACCCTCGAAGCTGCTCATGATGAGATCTCTCGAACTCGAGTCCTTGCCCCCCGTATTCGCACCATCCATGCCCCTCAGATCCATCTTCTGGAAGAGTGGAAGCTTCACCGTCCCCATCTCTTCCGCCGCAAGCTTCGTGTTTCTCCTGAAGTTTTTTCAGCACTTGTGGACAAAATTAGTGGACATCCCATTTTTTATGGAGCAACCCATGCTGACCCTGATGCTGCTCCTGCAGTTAGCAACCAGCTACCTGTCTGGATGCAATTGGCCATATTCCTGAATGGTGCAGGACACTATGGAAATGCTGCAACTACTCAGGATATGGCTGAATGGGCAGGGGTTGCAGTGGGTACAGTTTATACCTGCTACAAGCGTGTCATGATTGCACTTTCACGCTTTCATGATGCAGTTATTCACTTTGATCCAGGCAACCATGCAGACGACTTTGAGGAGAAAGAGCTGTCAAAGGCATGGGTTGAATCCAGATCCTGCCCAGCATGGAGAAATGGATTTCTCTGTGTGGATGGTACCACCTTCAATCTTTTTCAAAAGCCAGGGTATCATGGAGAAGGTTTCTTTGACCGTAAATCACATTATTCACTTACAAACCAGGTAAGCTTCTAGTTATTTTATATTTAAAAACTCATTTGAGCTCTTTGTAGATTGTGATCTTACCCCACAATTTGAAAATTGTGGACTATGTGATTGGCATTCCAGGAAGCATCCATGATGCTAGTGCTTTTCAAAGAACCCGGATTGCTTGCCACCCAGAACAGTTTTTCAACAATGGCGAGTGGCTTTGGGCTGATTCTGCCTACTCATCACAGACATGGTGTGTTACACCATTCAAGAGACCTGTAGGAGGAAACCTTACTCAGGAGAAGAGGTTTTTCAATAACCATTTATCATCAGTAAGATTTTGTTTATTTCATTGATTTCATTTGTTTCTAAATGATAAAGGTTCGAGTTCGATCGGAACACTTCTATGGTTCCCTCAAAGGCCGATTCCAGTCCCTTCAAGAGCTACGTATCCAGATTCAAGGGGAAAAGGAACTCAAATATGCAACTACATGGATCCGCTCCTGCTTGATCTTGCACAATATGATCATTGAAATTGAAGAAGAGCTTGGATTGCAAACTTCACAAACATATTTTGCACAGCAGTATCGAGAGAAAAATAGGAACTTGGAAGATGCAGAGGACAATGGGGGTGAGGAAATCAATGATGGACTTGCTCACTCAACGGGTCAGAACTTCAGGCAACATGTCATGGGTGATTTGCTCGAGTATTTTCAGGAGCAGTAGTCATATGGTATACATACATATGATGTAGAGGTACAAGGTACAAAGAACATTTGACAGCATAAGCACACAATTGCATGACGATCACTACATACTACCATGTTTTAATCGTTCTAGCTCTAGCTCGAGTTCGAGTTGCTTGAGCCGGTCAGCTGACAGCTGGAGTTGAGCATTACGATCCTTGTCATCTTGTTCAGCTTTCCGCTCACTCATCCACTTCTCGAACTCGCGCTGATTTTCCCGCTCTGAATATTTCGCATCCCGATGACGCTGTTTATCCTCAAGCTTGTCCCGGCGACTGTGCTCAAGGCCACGGACAAGCATTTCGTTTGACTGGGCAAACGTGCTTGTAAACTTGTCCATGGGTGTCTCACGATGTTTGCCGGATGACCGGCGGGTGGTCGGAGGGTTGAATGACGAGCCGGAGCCTGGCGATGTCCGCTGTGTTGATGCTGATGTCACCGCACGCTGAGAAGGGCCGCCGGAGTCAGAGTTGAGGCCACTGGGAGTGACGTGGGGTGATGAGTCGGAATCCGAAGCGATTGGCTTTGCTGGCTCCCGGTGTTGAGCAGATAAAAATGTGTGGGGACCCAGGGTTGAAGTCGGCTTGAAGCGGGAGTTGGGGATGTCGTCATTGTCATCATCATCATCATCAGAATTTAGCGAATAAAATATTTCGCCTGGTGCAGGTGGGGTGATGCACGGTGCACCACCACGAAAGGAGAAGGGGGTGGGTGAACGGGCAGTGTGTCCACGCAACGACAGTACGTGGGAATGCAGTGGCCGGCTGGAAGGCTGTACTTGGAAGCGGGAAGCTGGCGGGATGTTGAACCCGGGGGGGGGACAATTGGAGGGGGAAGAGACGGGAGCTGTCGATATAAACTCTCTGGGTTATCAACATCCATTGTAGTTGCAGACGTAGGGTTGGCAGCACTGAGCTGCAGCAAGACGGGATCGATGGCGCTATCCGGGACTGGCGCCGGGTTGGAGGACGCGACAGGTGGCTGTGCGTCAAATCCTCCGGTCTCTGCTGGAGAACTTGTGCCGCTAGATAGGTCCACTTGACCGAACAGCGCAAGTGTTTGTGCTTCGAAGTTCTGCCCGGGATCTGCGGTGGAAAAAAAAGTATTGAATGCCGGATTGCTCCTCCAAAAGCCATGGAGGGTGGGCCACCATGGAAACGACTCGATAACAGCATCTGAGCATGAACGACTCATGAGTCACGATCGACACCAAATTTATGTACTTACCTATGATATTTTGAGTCCTTGGGTTGTTCTGGAGCTCCTCGTATGTCCGGCCAGATCCCGTTTGTCCCAACGACTTGTTCGCGTTGTTATACTGCTTACTTAGTCTAATATCACGTTAAATAGATTAGATAGACTGAAAATTGATGAGGGGGGACTTACTCTTTGATGTGACGGGTGATTCGAGACACGAACTCCTCGGAATTGGTCTGGCTCAGCTCCCGCAGCTGCTTGTTTGGATCATCTACAAAAATGGCACAGGCGGCCTGCTGGAGATAGTACGTTTTAGAGGTTGATGATACCTCCTTCTTCCGGCCTGCCTCCTTTGCTTCCTGAGTCGAATCCGAGAATATCTTGATTCGAGCAGATTCGTTTTCCTGGCACCAGTCAAGTAGCTTAGTGGTACGGAAGGAAAACTCACCGTCCCAACGAATAAGGGGGATTTTTGGCTTTTGGGTAGGCCGGGTGGAGGGGGAGCCTGATCGGGATGATCCTGAGGCAGGATCTTTCAAAGCCCTGGGCATCGTTGGGGACAGTGGTGAGGAGACCGACATGCAGCCTGCGTGACTCACTTTCCATTTAATCGGCGCTTGAAACCTGCCGTTGGTCGGCCAATTATTCGTACACTAGTTAAACTTCATTCCCCCACTCTGAGACCCATTAATACGTAGTACATTGTAACGACCACTGCAATACAAATGACAGTGAATTGACTTCAACAAAGGGCCACACGATTGGGAAGAGGCACTCGGAATTTCTGCGAGTCGAACAGATACAATGGCAGATCAACGCAAGGACAAGCGACACATTCGTCAAAGACACATTGCCAATCCACGGGAACAGCAGTTCGGTACAGTTGGGCCAAACTGCCCATCAGCGAGTCCCACGCTGGTGTATCTTTGAATATCGATGGAAGACACAGGGTCGTTTGGGACGGTGACAGCACCAACTCAATCACGGGCAAACAGATCGCATGTGGCCCAACATCAGCCCACGCTTCGATCTGGGAGGGATCCAGGCATTGCTCAAGCTCTTGCAGACCATGGGCAAAGAAAACAACCTCTGTAAGATCGGGTGGCTCGGAAGTCGGGCGTGGTTGAGAGTAGTTGACGTTTGACTTCAGGTCATGGGTATTATGGTCGTGTGCGTTGCTGAGCGAAGGTATTAGGAATAATTGCGTTGAGACCATGCTGGAAAGGAAGTGCATACAGGCTACAATGATGTTATATCTATGCGACGCGTGAACAAAACTACAACAGCAGTGCACTCCCACTCGCTTCCCCACTCCTACCCCCTTCCTCGCTCCTGCCGCTATCCATAACTGCGACCCTGGGTCCAATGTCCTGGAGCACCTTGTCCGCGCACTCCTTATTGAATCGTGCGCATGCTATTACGTCGGCAGGTGGGTTTATCAGCCACGACGGAACCGGGATCCCAAGAAACCAGCCACCTTTCCACCGCAGCCAGCCAAAAGTTCGGGTGCCAGGATACGTATCAGTGATTGTGTGATAAATCATTTTTGCGAATGAATAACATTGTCGTACAAGGATGTTGTATTGGGGATACCGCATTGAGATCTGTTTGATGCTCTTAAAGACGTCCACGAGGAAAGGTGGGTAGCATTCCCAAGTGGTTTCCGCTAATAGCTCGTCTTGATTATCGCGGGAAATCGGATTGTGGTCGGTGATTTCGATCATGTCGCGGGCGGCCCCCAATACCGGCGAACGGTCCGAAAACCTACCCACTTCAATGTAAATTTGCGACGGGGGATCGGGTGTAACCTTTCCTGAGGCCACAGCGGTTCGTGACATGATTGCCGTATGCAACACGATGGATTCATGTTGCGAGGCGGTTAGATCATGTACACGCTTCCTCCATGTGATTCCGACGAGCACGCGATTTTCACAGTCGTATGGGCTCGTGAAGAAGTTAAGAAAGAATGGACAAAGTTCGTAGCGCTGAGGGAAGTGTCCTCTGATTGCAGATTGAACTGGCGTTGCATCCATGGTGATTGCTCGGAGGGGGCAGCCACAGGTTACAAGGGCAGGGAGTAGCGAGGAAGAGAGGGAGCGTCGCCGAGCGGTATTGGCAGAGAGTGAGCACAGGATGGAGACTCGGAAACAGGGGGCGTAGAGCAAGCGCTGAGCAGTAGTAGCAGAGAGCGAGCACGGGATGGAGACTCGGAAACAGGGGGCGTAGAGCAGGCTCTGAGCGGTATTGGCGGAGAGTGAGCACGGGATGGAGACTCGGAAACAGGGGGTGTAGAGCAAGCGCCGAGCGGTAGTGGCAGAGAGCGAGCACGGGATGGAGAGCGGAGTGGGGGGAAGACTTGGAGATAGGGGACGTAGAGTGAGAAGAACGAGCGGCACCACTGTTGGAGCCTGAGTGCTGGGTGGTGGGAGGCTGAGGACAGTGGGGCTCGGAGGAGGGGTCCTTATATACCCCCCAGTGACGTGTGACGCGTCAGCTTGTCTCGTAACTGGCATGATTCAGAACAGAACTGACCGGGATCCATTGCCTCGATCACGTCGATATGTAGAGTTTAGCGGCGCGGATTCCCACGTACATGTAATCATTTTGCCTAGGTAAGTAGTAAGTACTCTCATTTACAGCGAATCCATTTACGACGCCTATCTCGGAACGCGGAAACACATCCCGACCTGATGCGTACATCGTCCATGACCGTCCTGCACCGAATCTTACACACTGGTTCGACCTCGTCGTTCCCGAGCACCCGCCATCCGAACTTGCGCGGTGTGAAGTTCGACCATCCAGCACTGTTATTCCACGTCGGATACACGATCGCACGGTCTTCTCGGATGTCGGTGTCTCTCTCACGAGATTAACTGGTCTAGTTGACGGTCTCAATTGCCTACACGACGCAGCACGAGGTACGCAGTTTCGGTGGCTTGTCTATGCTTGGGTGTTCATGTGATTGGTAGTGTTGTACTATGTACACAAAGCCGGGTACGTGCACCGGGATTTCAGCGTCAACAACCTTTTATGGTTCGAGGGGGATGGGCGGGGTATCGGGAAACTGACTGATTTTCAATATGCGAAGAAGGTTGACGCCAAAGAATCGCATGACGTTCAAACGGTGAAGCACTAACTATCATATCCGTCGTACCGCACACTTACGATTGGTAGGGAACAATGCATTTCATGGCCAGCGAGGTGGAGGCTCAGCGTTATATTTTTATGCCTCAACCAGACACCGAGACGGCAGATGGTCACTTCGATTCACCTCCCTTTCGCATGAACTTCCTCCATGACCTCGAATCCCATTGGTGGGGCTCTATGTGGTTCTTGCTTTATCACACCGACGTGAATTCACCTACGGAACGCCCGGAGGAGCAGCTGAAGTACTTTTACCAGGTGTTCCCCCATGTGTTCGCACATGCATCACGTCGCGATTTCTTTACCTTGTGGCGTGAACTTTCCGCAGCCCATGCAACCCTTTCGAGGACATATCAAGAGAAACCCCTTGCCATCTTCAAACTGTCAATCACTCTCCGACGATGTTATCATATTGTGGAGGAAAAGTTCCCAGACATTGTACTCAACGATCACCTGCAGGATAAAGCACACAAGAGTGTACAGGACACTTACGTGGAAGTTGTGGAGGAACTGAGGGAGTCTCAGATCCAACTAAAACCAGTGCGGGAATATCAAGAAACCGGAAGAGGAACACTGATGATGATTCACCGTCTCATCGGGTGGGGAAGAGGGCAAGGTGGGCATAGCGGCGTTCGGAGGTCTGTTTATTAGTTTTACTATGCTACATAAAATTACATTTTATATTGTCTTTGACATGGAGATGCAACTTCCTGTATTGAAACTTGCACTCTGGTGACTTGACCGGCTGCATACATCGAATCGGGTAGCTAGAAACTAGGTATATAGAATCCGCTGCACAGATTTTGTCACCAGCACCGCGGATGCACATCACTAGACTCGTATGCTTGTAAAACTTCGACATGATCTTGTGCGTCTCACTGAACGGAACCCAATGAGCTGCGTTACAGACGTCTGTAATCGGCGATGGATTGCCTTTGTCGTATGGCATGCAGAGAAGCACACAAATTCGGGATTCTTCAGAACGCGCGATGATTCACTGGGTTGTCAAAGTGTCCGTCGTGCAGAGCAAAGCCGACCCGAATGACTTAGACTATGACACGTGAGGTGGACCTCTTCGTCGCTATCAAGCTCTTTCAACGACACTAGAGATGCAAGATTCAGCTCCATCTATTCGAATATCGTGAGTAGACGCGCTGACCGGTGGTACCTAGTTCCGTGTCGACCGAGAGGAGTTCGGACTCGCCAGCCGCATTCGCTTCACAGACTCGGCAACAGATTGTTTCACTAAAGTTGTAAAATTCGATGGATCGTGCCGCCTAGACGAATAGGGGTGGTCAGGGATGGGGGTGTAACCAATAGCGTGCAAGGGGAGAACTCTGCAGTAGAGCACCACCGGATGTGTGATTGAGGTCGTAAGAAGGAACTCTGACGACGGGCGAAGGTATTTGATCTCGAAATTTTAGGTGTGATGTACAGTGGAATATGAACACTGAACGTCGTGATCGAACTATACTTGCTTGCATCGACGATGATGACTGGCCTCTCCTGGGCCGGACCGTTTGCGACTCGTAAGTAAGTAGTACATCGTGAGCTGCGTTGATTAATCGGCTTGAACAACACCTCCCTATTACTGAGCGCTGATCAGCACTGCTAATTGATGGGCTGCTAGGTAGATTACCATCGACCATACCCTATACCCTAGATTGAACACAAGATTTGCGTACTCTGGTTCGGTCAGGTCAGCTGGGCAGTCAGGGAGGCCATCCATTTGACGGCGAGCAGCCTTCCACACAAACTCCGAGGACTTGGCCATCAAGAGTTGTCGAAGAGGCTTGCATGTTCGTGCAAGATTGAGCAGGTCTATAGGGCAGAGCCCTGGGTATTCGGCGATCTATTACCATCGTGACTGTCAGCACGCAGTTGAAACTTTAAAGGTTCTGCGTACAAGGAAGAGTACGTCGAGGTTCAATTGGCACATTTTACCTGGTCCTCGTCACCTTCGGAGCGGTCGTACGACCTTATCGTCAGCGTCTCTTGGCCAGGGAAGGGCCGCAGCAGTACCGCAGCAGTCACCCGTGCCAGCTTTGCCGCTTGCTCTGGCTCTAGTCTTTTTGCGGCAGATCTTGTCAACACCATGGTATGTAATAAGCAGCGAACTTACGGTGACCGTACAAGACCACTCCGATATGCCCCACACAATTTTCTTTGGTAAAATGTCCGTCTTGATACTATGATGGCTTGAGTATGACTATGCTCGATTTGGAGAAGATGACGCAAGGTCACACACGCGCGTGAGTTATCTGCAAGTCGTCGCTTGTCCCAACACCTGAGCGATGGCCTTCCCACCCCGCTACGAACCGGTCCCCACCGACGACGGAGAGCTGTTGGCCCACCGCAGAAAACCATTCAGAACGAGGAGACTTATTCTTTATATTCTCTCTTTCATCGCCCTCATGTACGCAGCATTCTCTGCAGCGCGGCTCGCACGTTCCAGAGGCTTCTGGATGACGTGCTACGGCCCACAGAGGAACCAGAGCGAATTAGCGAGACTCCCGACCCATTACACGTTGCCATCCGGGGATAAAATCCCCTCTGTTGCGCTCGGTGCAAAAGGGGTTTATGGTCTCTTGATCGAGGAACTCATTCTGGCCATATAGGCGTTTGGCAGGCTGGCAGAGGCGAAGTTGGAAACGCCGTCAAGGTAGGGTTGATTTACACATCCCTCTGAAGAGTTTTTAAGAAGTGCAGACAGCGCTTCACGCTGGTTACCGACACATTGACGGAGCGTGGATTTATGGGGTACGTTACCCCTCTCATGCGAAGCTAGGGGACAGTCCTGATACTTGTTCAGAATGAAGCTGAAGTTGGGCAAGCATTGAAAGAGAGCAACGTTCCGCGCGATCAGCTCTGGCTAACATCCAAGGCAAGTTGCTTTTTAGTCTGGATATCGGGAGTTGATCGTTGTACGTTATTATAGCTCTGGAACAATTACCACGCTCCCGAGGACATCGAACCTGTCCTTGACGATTCGCTTTCCAAGCTCGGTACTGATTACCTTGACTTGTACCTCATCCATTGGTAGTTGATAGTCAGTGTCACCTCCTGTGCACTTCGTTGACGCTAGTTCAGGCCCGTCGCGTTCAAAAAGACTGGCAACAATGTCTTGGATGAGGAGCTGACTGCGGATCCGTATCCGACTTGGCAGAAACTCGAGGAATTGGTCGACAGAGGCAAGATTAGAAACATTGGTATCAGTAAGTGAGCATGATAGTTTTTATTTTTTGAATGCTTGCTTAACATGTGGCTGCCCAGCTTCAACATTCGAAGGTTTGTTTCATTTTCTCTATTTATCCTCACTCAAATATTTCAAAGGATTCAGAACTTGACGTCGAACCCTCTGAAGTATCAACCAGCGGTTAATCAGGTCGAGCTTAATTTCTGGAACCCTCAACCCGAGCTCCTCAAGGTCGATTTTGCAGCATATATGCACCATTTTGATCTAATCTTGTTTTCTCAGTGGTCGAAAGAGAATGGCCTTTTGCTCGAGGCGTACTCGCCACTCGGTAGCAACAAACAGGTCGCAGAGAGTCTTGCCGTCCCTGAGGTACGCAGGACTTTGGTACATTTTGTGTCCTACGAATCCTCACTGCGCGTATACGCAGGTTAAAGACATTGCCTGTAAGCTTGGTATCACCCCGGCCCAGGTGCTCATATCGTGGCACGTCCAGCGTGGTGTAAGCGCCGTCAAGCAACGTTTCAGACGAAGCTGACTTTGGATTTTTAGACGATCGTCCTTCCCAAGAGCGTGACACCAGCTCGCATCGTCGAGAACTTGCACGGTAAGCCCCAATCATCACGAGTATACGAAGGGGATACTGATCTCCTTTGATAGTCTTCGAGCTTCCACGAGAAGACCTTGACAAACTCGAAAGGGCTGCTGCGTTGCACCCGCAGAAGCGTGTCGTGAACCCCAGCAAGGGCTGGAAGCTTCCCTTTGATGTGTTTGATGGGGAGTAAATGAACGTATTGCGCATTGTTTTTGTTTTGCTAGTCTTCTGTTGTATTTTTGATCACGTGATGAGATGTATTTGTTTTGTTTGGCCACAATCTTTTGATCCAAACAACCGCCTTCCCAGGTATCCAAAACAGGAAGAACGACCGTTTCACCACAGCGCTGAATGTCATTCCAACAACCACATTCCGACAGCCCATGCCTCCGCTTTCCGGAAAACATTGGGCTCCATGCAAATGTCACCATTGATGCTGCAGCAAACATGCTCGCCCGCGCTGCCCAACTATCTCTCACCGTTCCTTACTCTTGGACATTTATTGACAAGCCCGTCGGTATGCTGGCACGTGATAGAACTCGGGAAACGTGGGCTGACGTGCCGGTTTCACTTACAGAGGGACAAGTAGTCCTTATCTTTCTTCCCAACCCCGCACAATTCCCAAACGATGGTATCCGGTATCAAGACCAAGAAACGCGCTATGCGCTCCCCGCACCGGGCAACCGCGTACGTGTTCTACCTCGCACGCCCCGCCAAGCCGTCACAGCTCACCGGGAGCGATTGCTTACACAGGAAATCGAAGTCATGGAGATAAAATATGGGTTCGTCCCAAACACGCAAGAGACGACTGCTTGGCGCCTCCGACGTCGGTATCGCCTCATTAAGGGTGGTCATCCACATTTCACGCTCGTGCATTATACACGTGGACCAGTCATCCGTGAGTCTAGGCACATCCCTATTCTTCTCTCGGTCTCGTGTTTCAGATACCCTTGCCATTCTCCCTCCTTATCGCCCAAGCTGAGTTGACATACGCCACGATCGTTTAAACGACAAAAAATCTTTTCTACTTCTTTTTCTGTGGTTTGTTTGATTCGCCAAGCGTCCTCTTTTTTTGCACACGTCTCCTGCGTGGTCGTCGGTGTTTAAGAACCATGGATTGCGAGCGTACCGACTTTTTAACACCTTTCGAACCACGTTCCTGAGATTTTCTCTTGTGCTCCAACTCTGATACTAATATGCTCGCAGAAACTGTACCTTCGCTGCTGAATTCTCCCGTACGCCAATATCCACTCCGCCAACTCACCGAACCTGCTGTATACGTCATGGGCGACAAAGCTGGTCAAAAGGTTTTTCCGCCTTCCGCTGGCCCACCTCCGCCTCAAGGTCCGATGGGTATGAACCCTCAAGCGACGGGGATGAACCAACCAGGGATGGGCATACCGCCACAGGGCATGAACCCCCAAACGATGGGTATGAACCCGCAGGGGGTAGGTATGTCACCACAAGTCATGCTGGCGCAGCAAAACAGCAACATGGAGTCGCTGGAAAGACGGCGGGAGCGGTCGTATGCACGGGAACGTAGTGCGAGCATGGGCGCGGTGCGTTTATGCTTTCGTTGGACGTGCGCGCGAGCTGATATCATGTTTTTGTAGCAGCGGCCCGGTCCACCCCGATTGGACGATGACGATTCTGCAGGTAGGACGCGTCATTGTTTTCGTGCGATGGTTTCTTTCCATAGCGATTTGTTTGGCACTCTAGACGAATTGGAGATGATATCGACACGGACGCTTGCGATCACGCGGTATAAACGTAACCACGAACTCATGGAAGAGGTCTTCAAAAGGGCTGCCTTTGGTGATTATTCCGAGTGCCATCCCTATCCTCTTTCACGATTCATGATGACGTTGCTAGGTGCTCTCGTGACTCCACCTTTGCCACTGCCTGCATACTCGATCTTTGACCAGGCTGAACTCGAATCCAAGGTGGTGAGTGGAATTGAATGAGAACGATATTGTACCGTGTCAGGGTTGCTAACTGTTCGGTAGGTCAAGTTGCAGCGGGAAGTCGAGTTGTTACAAGCACAAGCAGCGGAACGCATCGCGCGACGATCGGCGGCGGAGGACGTGATCGTCGCTAGTGGGCATACCCCAATGGAGGTAACGGTTTAGTTGTTCGATGTTGTACTGGTGCGACTCGATCGAGGAGTAATGGTTGGTTGAACGGTGGCATCGAGGTGGACGTACAACGCCTTCATCTTGTTCTCTGTTTGTCGGCGACATGTTGCTATCTATGGACCTCTTCCTGGTTCGAGGAGAGCTAAGTGGGAGAAGTCGGAGCTTACATCCTTGGAGTCAGATTGTTGGCCTTTTCTTACGCGCATCATCAAAGTCAAGTCATTTGGCCTTACAAGTCACTAGTCAGGGAAAGGGTTCCTGCTTGACAAGGTGACGAATTCCTAACGTATATGCTCTAGGCTACAACAGAAAACTTTCACCACATCGTTAAGCCCGGCCGGGCCTCGGAGCTCGAGGCTGGAAGCGGGCTAGCCGTGGTCCACGGCCAGGCCCATCTCTGCTTCGTATTCTGTCCCTCTGGGTTGTATAACGCCAGACAACCCTAGTCTGGTAATCACGAGGCCCTGTTTGGGGTGAAAAAACCACAACCCTTGGCCATCGGAACCCTCGAAAGTTACTGTGTACCCGCATGACGTTTTTGCGTACATGGTTCATTTCCTGCAGACAATGAGTCATCCGGACTCGATCGATTGATTACTATCATGGTGAGTGACCCGGAGGATTACAGCGTGTACGTGTTATTGCAATGCATGTTCGCTTCTGTTTTGGAAGACTCAGATCTTCTGTCGAGTCATTCGACTAAAAGACGTACTCTCACTTTTTAGTGTCAATCACATTGTTGCGCCTAATGTGGAATTCAAACCGACCACTTAAACGCGACGCAGGTACTCACCACCACACTCTACCCCCCACCATGAGGACTGTCAAAAAATCCAAGTTAACGTACCCCCCCGACTCCACTGGCAAAGTAGCGGTATTGCAGTCCGCGCTGCATGACCGCGACCCATTCTACAGCGGGACATGTGCGATCCCGGATTATCAGCGTCTCCTATACTACACCCACGGCGACCTCTTTCGGTGAGCCACCTTCCAATGGACCCCCTGGTCATGTCTGACTGGTGCGTAGACGTGTCGATTTTTCCAATGCTGGAACAGACGACCTCGAAGCGTTGTATCGCGCTTGCAAACCAGCAGAGTTTGGCCGAAACGGAGAGAACGTTTATGACGACTCGTATAGAAAGGCGGGAAAGATGGATCTCCTCTCGTTTGCAACCCTCCTGGATCCGCGCAGCCTCGGGATCCATCAGCAGGTGTCCAAGGCATTGCTCACCGAGAGTCATGCGACGATGGACATCGAGCTGTACAAGTTGAACGTCTATGGTAAGTGCTTCCATCATCGATTCCTTCGTCGCTCTCAACCCACGATCATTGTTCTACAGGAAAGGGTGACTTTTTCAAGGCACACAAGGACACGCCACGGGGCCAGGACATGTTTGGGTCCTTGGTCGTCATCCTGCCTACTCCCCACGAGGGTGGTCAGTTCGTCCTTCGTCAGGGTGAAAAGGAGTGGACCCTTGATTTCGCCAGCGAGTTTGCGACTGCCAAAGAGCCCTCCGCTTGCTTTGTCGCATTCTATGGTGACATCGAGCACGAGGTCTTGCCAGTCACGTCGGGTCACCGCGTCACCCTAACTTACAATCTGTACCATGGGCCTACCCACCCCAACGCGTCGTCGATCCTCACCCCATTCCATTCCAAACTCAAGCATGCGCTGGCCGATCTAGTGAACGACAAGTCGATACTCCCCAATGGTGGATATCTTGGGTTCGGTCTCGTCCACGAGTATGTCCACACTGGGCATAACCTGGTGGAGCCCTTGTTGGACCAGTTGAAGGGATCAGACTGCTCGCTGGCGAATGTGTGCCAGGAGCTCGGTCTTCGTTATTCTCTCCGGCTGCTCTATCGCCGAATCACGGACAAGCATATCAACCTCATTACCACCAAGGAATTTGACGTGGATCGCGAGCGCATGCTTTACTGTGACTTTGACCTGAATTCCTTCAGATATCTTGAAGAGGTGCTCGGAAAGTCGACTATTAACGAGGTTGAAGGCATCGAGTTTGTTGGAGGGGACTATCCGTTTAATCCGCGACTTTTGGACGACTTTTGGTATGATTTCTTGAAACCGTTTTACAGGACCCCGGTCACGACGGTGTTGGAGGTTACGCGGATGAAATCATCGGTGGATTTCAAGAGCTCGTTTATGGTGTATGGGAACGAGCCCGAGATGGACTACTTTTATGGGACTGCATGCATGTTGATTGCTGTGGAACCGGCGGAGTCACGCCAAGTCGTTGGCTTGTGAAAATGGATGTGTAATACATTTTTGGCCCATTGTGTAAAGTACATTTTCGATTCTTGTAAGCTCGTGTCATGCGGATGGCCGAGCTAAATGGATGGTCGTACCAGTACCAGTACTCTGCCTTGATGCGCATTTCCGCCCGTAGGTGGGTACATGAAGACTAGCAATTTCTTCGCGCAGCCCTTGTCCTTACCCCACAAATTGAACAGTCAGGCGGAATGTTTATCCCAAAGGGCATTCAGAGACTTGGGTGAACATTGGATATCGTCTTTCTGTCCTAACATTTCTTGCATGCGATGAACCCATGGAATTGGACTTGAGGACTGGTGGCTTGGATTGCTTTGGGTCGCATCACGGGACAACATTGGCACGGGCCACGGCGGTGTGGCCATTCCCGAAGTTCACCACTTGCATCACATAACGAGACTTTCAGCGAGCCAAAAGGATCCACTAGATTGGAATCGCACGCCGCGATCATCTAAGTATGGCCTCAGGAGTCTACCCCCATACACTCACCGTAATCAAAGGATCGCTCTAAAGACAGCGGCAGAGCTCCGGCCACATTTTGAGGCTTGACGTGACGCATCGAGACTTGACCCAAAGTCGCCCGAGGCCCTCGATATACTCCGGGACCCCCGGAGAGTTCCTCCCGAAGCACTCATGCATGTTATTGAGATGGATGCTGTCGGTGTCTACAATGGAACGCTTCGTGCCTGTCTCGATGGTTTTTGGACGGCTACTCACCTCGATCAAATGGCCTGGCAGCGCATTGGCGAATGGCGATCTTTGCATGAGGCTCTGTGAGAAGAGCGTCAAGAGCGTCGTCGCCGGGACACTTTGGAGCCAGGCCAACTCGGAGCCGCCGTGTACTGCATCCAGCAACTTTTGTCGCATAAATACAAGAGATCCATAACGGAGAATCAAGTTTCATACGCACTAGTAGGTTGGAGGTGTATGTCACAACAAAGAAGGGCGTGGTACAAACGACGAGCCCTCTGTACCCAAAAACAGACAAAGGCGATTGGCCCCATACGACGTCCCTATCGGAATCTTGGTCAATGTTCATACTGTGAATTGCCCCGTCCGACGGTCCCAGCATCGTCAAGCTTACTGTTTCAAATGAAAGCTGGGGTGACCATAAGTTCCTGTTCCATCTCATCCATAAGACGGTTACCTGGAGAAAATATCTAATATTTCAGGAATGACTATGGATCTGCTCTGCCTGCTGACCCGGTTCGTATCTTGGTATTGGCTGATCCCCATATTGACCAATAACTTAACCAAACCGACCAAACCTTGAACCCACGTTAGCATTTCAAGTTGGCTATGACGAGCCGAGAGCAACAACTCTACCTCGCCCGTAAAGTCTGCGCATCATTTCGTAGGCACCAAGATGCACTGTGTCGGAAAGATTCATCGTGACAAGGTTGTGGAACATCCCCTCGGTGATAACCACGATACCCGCGCAGAATATGGTGATAAGGTATGTCCACAAGGTGTACTTTGTGGCTGGATCGGACATGGGGCGATAGGAGGCAACATACTTAGCCTCGAATTTAGCGCCTCGAAGACTGTGTGGTACTCACCAAAGTAAGCGTGATATAGTGAGACGACCCAGTGGAATACCCAAACGCAACACTGCGCGAGACATCCGAGCGGATGGTACAACGGAGAGGACTGCTTTGCTAGGCGTACATACCATTTCGCTGAGTACGCCATCCACTAGGGAGCGAGTCCAAGGAGAAAACGCTGAGTCGGGCAGGTTGCAAAAACCTCTGGGTAAATGGGTAAATGAGAAAGAGAGAAAAGAGGAGGGGGACACATGTCAAGAACACGAGAAGCGCGATCAACGCAACGCTGGCTCATTTCATTGATGGTTCGTTGCAAACATTGAGTACTGACAGGGTAATGCATCACCTTAGTATGTAATCGTGTACTGTCTGTCAGAACTTCGAAACAGTTGTAGCGTACATCGAGGTGACGATTTACGTGGTTAGACGAGCTCTATGACACGTCCTGTCGGGGATGCACTGATGCAAGTTTGATCATCGAGTAAACGTGTTTTCAAGTGTGCAGGACTCGGACACTTACTAGTAGTCAGTAAGAATGTCCAACTGCTCGAATTGAATGCCCACCAGGCCGAGGCCTCAGAGTTGGCGACATACTAGCGGAAAGCAGAAACTGGATCTTGACTTTGAAAAACTAGAAATTGCCAGTGATCCATCTCGCTAGGCCTGTAGCTGGAGTCTCGTTCAACGATTTACAAGGGCAATCTTGCAATGATGCTCAAGTGCTCAAGCTCAAGGAATCAAGGATGGAGAGTGCTGAGATTGAAAATCATTCTCACCACCCTCGCTGCTCACTCCCAATGCAAACACTGATTTGGAACAACACGCAGTATCCTGATGATGAAAAACCAAGCTTACAGTGTATGGAGTATCCAGTGGTGCCACACATTAGCAGATGGGCGGCCATCCGCCCTGTTACACTGATCGGTACGTGCCAGTTGTCAACCTTGTATCAGACTTACGAGGAGACAGTCCTTCTTGGGTTGAGCAACATCCTCGGAAGGGGCGTTCTCAGTCGGCAAGGCACCGACGACGGCCAACGCGACTAATCAATAAAGAAATCGTGTTATTCGGATACCTTGGACCCGAACAGATTGATCGTCCACATTGCTGGCTCTGATCTGAGACGCCGCAACCTGGCGATATGTACTATCCCCACCAATGACTTCGGCGGGTCAACCTTTCATGCTCTGTCGTCACTCTAATACTCTATGCCACTCGTTGTAACTGGGTTTGAATCTAACCCTGCCGAATGTGTTGATGAGACAGGTCTGTCCGCTGCAGTGGCAGTCCCGACGGTGTCAGGCCCCCCCTAGAGATGCCGCTGCTTCGCCTTCGCAGGTCGAATGGTCGAGGCCGCACAGGGAACCACCGGTTGACTTCCGATCCAACGTACGAGGCACGGATCAAGACAGCACAGCAGGGCCTTTCAGGTGGACTGTACAAGACTGTTACTGCAGCCGCCAAAGCTCAAAATGTACGTGTGGTACATACCTTAGCATTGTAGAATTGACTTTGACCACAGTCTATCAGGTTTCTCGTACCACTCTGAGCGACCGCAAGTTGGCGACTCGTCGGTCAAAACACGAGGCAGATACCCAGAAGCGGATACTGACGCCAGCAGAAGAGAAAATCTCTGCTGAGTGGTGTCAAGTATCATTCTCCGCTGCGAATCCAGTGCATCCGGTGCGGCTTCGAGCTCAAGGATCTGACTGGTCGGTTCGTTCCGTCAATGCAACCCATCACTTCTTGTCGCTTGGCCCCGAAATCTCGACCCGAAACGTGCACAGAACTTTAACTGGACAACGGTCGGCGAGTTCTTTGACATGCAGAAGCCACTCGGCAAGGTTCCGCCCGAACACCGCTGGAATACGGACGAGAAGGGTAACCAGATGGGAGGAGGGAGGCATAAAATATAGCTATGCGGGCATGGACGCTAATTGCTATCGTGCTCAGTGACAACCTCGAGTTGGTGGCGATCCTTGAATGCGCCAATGCTGCCGGAGATAAGATGCCCCTTGGTTTGTTCTGAAGTCGGGAAAGGTTTCGGACGTCAGATCTTCGAGACAGAGTAAGCGGGTGAGTAGTGTGTCAACCATTTTCTCAATTTACGTTGGTACAGTGTATCTTTGCCAACTCGGGTTGGACCGACCGTGAAATTGCAGCATGCTGATTACGGAACATAGAGATTCTCCAACCAGTCGTCCTCTATACCCAGAAATGATCGACGTGCCTCGTTGCACTCCGAGAAGCTCCCACACGCGTTGCTTGTCCAGCCGCAACAGATCTTGAACATATGTCCTCTTCGTGCCCTCGGGACTATCGCGCGAGAACGCGACACGGTACGTCATTTTGTCTGCGCTTGCACAGGCTTCCCACTCTGCACCGTAGTGATGATCCTTCAACGCCGAGCGACAGCCAAAATAAAGCGTCGTCGTTGGACAGTGTCAGAGATACGCTGCAGGCAGTGTTTCAAAGCAACTGACACTCGGATCCAGCGAGGACACGGTCCTCTATCACTGCCCGCATAGGAGCCCCAGGACCAATACAAATGAGCGGTGTTTGTGGATCGTTCGGGAGCGATATCAAGCGCAGCTTGTCGCCTCGAAAAGATACCAACGGGTTTGATCGTCGCCAGTGGGCATACCCCAATGGAGGTAACGGTTTAGTTGTTCGATGTTGTACTAGTGCGACTCGATCGAGGGGTAATGGTTGGTTAGACGGTGGCATCGAGGTGGACGTACAATGCCTTCGTCTTGTTCTCTGGTTGTTTGTCGGCAACATGTTGCTATCTATGGACCCCTTCCTGGTTCGAGGAGAGCTGAGTGGGAGAAGTCGGAGCTTGAGAACTTACATACTTGGAGACTAATTGGAGTCAGATCTGTTGGCCCTTTCTTCCTCGTCGCGCGTCATCCATCATCCATCAAAGTCAAGTTTTTTGGCCTTACAAGTCACTAGTCTTCCTGCTTGACAAGGTGACGAATTCGATGTACGAAAAATGATCTAACGTATATGCTCTAGGCTACAATAGAACACCACATCGTCAAGCCTGGCCGGGCCTCGAGGCTCGGGGCAGGTAGTGAGTCAGGGCTAGCCGTGGTCCATGGCCAAGCCTAGTCTGATAATTAGGCCCTGTTTGGGGCGAGGGAACTACGACCCTTGGCCATCGGAACCCTCGAAAGTTTTGCGAAAGTTACTGTGTAGCCGCATGACGTTTTTGCATACATGGTTCATTTCCTGCAAAGCTTCCAATGAGTCACATCGATTCGGAAGCCAATCAATGTACGACTCGAATGACATGCACTATCATGGTGAGTGACGCTGCAGCGTGTACGTATTGTAAAGCATGTTCACTTCTGTATCGGAAGCTCAGATCTTCTGTGTACATAGGGACTAAAAGACCTCTCACTTTTAGGGGTCAGCACAAATCAGTTACGCCTAATGTAGGCTCAAGTACTCACCGCCACACTCTACCCGCCACCATGAGGGCTGTCAAAAAGTCCAAGTTAGCGCATCCCTCCGACCCTACTGGCAAAGTAGCGGCATTGCAGTCCGCACTGCATGACCGCGACCCGTTCTACAGCGGAACGTGTGCGATCCCGGATTATCAGCGTCTCCTATACTACACCCACAGCGACCTCTCCCGGTGAGCCACCTTCCAATGCAGTCATTCACCGCCACTTGCACCAAGCAATCTGCAGGCGGCTCTAGCATGACAACACCAAAGTAAAATCTACATCGCTGTGGCACAGTACTAGTGTAATGTATTAACAAGAGTTATATCAAATTTT
>JBBPJP010000223.1:0-36574 GCA_038088775.1 Boletus barrowsii
GCCTTCCGAAGTAGGGGGACGGTCGCCGTCATTGACACCTGGAACATGGAGTTGAAAGTGCCCCTTCGTAACCAACAATAAATGCTCGGCAGATCTGGAGAAGAAGAATCAACTGTCGGGGTCAACTTGAATCGTTTTGCCACATACCCACTATGACATGGATGTCCTCCTCGGGTGGTGGCTCCGGGAAAACTTTTGATAACCGTCGTGCTCCCTCTAAGTATGTCCCATGCTCCCAGAGGTTGAGTGTGCGGAGACGGTTCTCATAGGGTCGGGATACAGGATCCTTGAGCTTATAAAGATCGAGAGTATCTGCATCCACGTCGCGAAAAGTATTTGGCTTCTCATTCTTGATGGCCTCTTGAAGCTCGAAGACGGTCTTTGTCTTTGAAATGTTCACCAAGAAGATCGGTTTAGGCTTTTGAGAACGGATCCAACAAAGGAGCGTGAGCTCATCGACATCCATGGTGATGGTTGTTGACCAGCGCGTGAAGGTTACATAGGGGCTTGCAAGGCTCCCACGACCACGTGCGCCATGGTCGCGAGTCGGAAGCCCACCCCTTCCGAGCTCCCCTATGAACCTACCCAAGCTGGAGCGTTGAAAATTGAGTGTATTAGACACTCTTTCTAGCTCATCATCCGCCAATCAAATGCCTCGTTGCTGCCGCCATCCCTTTCTTCGCCTTTGTCTTCCTCGAGGTCCTCCGTGCCCCCTCGACTCGGTACCTCCATCGTGTTTTCATGGTCATCTCCGCTACCCATCTCCACGTCACTACTTGTCCTCACATAGCAATTTTGCTCGCATTGTAGCTTGAATAGATCCTTATCCAACTCATTGCGGTCATCGAGATCACTTGATGATGTTCAACAACAAACGCGCTGCATCGAGAACAATACCAATATACCGAATCGTGGTTGGATAAATGAGTATAATTCAGTCGCCCTCGCTCATTTCAGAACATGGACAGTGTGTGGATAACATCCTCTTCGATGTGCAGTGGACCCGCACACTCATACCCTATGTCATGCTCTGTGGAAGACTCCCATTCGAGGATGACGACGTCCAAACCCTATTCACCAAAATCAATCGTATGTCCACTCTTTTCTCCCTCATCGTTCGCTAACGAAGAACGGCGGTTTCCGTGTGCGCAGAGGGAGGTTACATATGCCAAGCTACCTTAGTGCGGATGCGAGGGGTCTCATTAATGCCGTGCTTGCCGTCGATCCCGTCAAACGGATCACGATCCCAGAGATTACACAGCATCCGTTCTATATGGCGGCTCTTCCGCGGTACTTGACGCCGCTTCCACCTCGTTCTTGGCACACTCTTGTCCCTGGTAACTCCTGCGATTTCGAGATCATCGAGGGACTGGGCCGGATCGAGGATCTTTTTTTTGCTAACGTTTTGGGCGTTTTAACCTACGAACACGATGTCGCCGAGTACACTGTCACCGGCAGGCGGCTTGGAAGACAATCCGTTTGAAGCCGAGTTCAATGGCGACTACGACGATGACGAGATCGATGATGGACTCGACCTCTCGACACCTCCTATCGATGGTGAAATTCAATTTTGCTGTCCTCAATTCGTCTCTCCCACTTCCTGATCAACTTCCCGAACAACATCACCTTGCTTCCTATGCCAATGCCAAACGCACATGGCCGGTCGTGAAAGAAAAGAAGCAGCATCGGACGAAATGGCACTTTGGTATTCGGACCCGATCGCCACCGATGGAGGTCATGCTCGAGATATACCGCACACTCAAGACGCTCGGAATGGAGTGGAAGGAGAAGCGGAATCTAGGGGGATTGGGTGGTGTCCGACCGCAACGGCAGCGATCGGGTACAAACGGTACCAGGATCGAGCGTGCCAAGGAGCTAGACGGGAGTGACACCGTCGATTTGCGGGCAGCTGCGAGTGTCTATTTCATAGAGACACGAGCGCGAGTTCAAGATGTCGTGGTACGTGCGCTCCAACGATAGATGCCGACGATGATGTTCACCGTGGTCTGCGCACGTTGCAGGTACTCATGAACTTGCAGCTCTACATGGTCGACTCGATAAACTACCTGGTCGACTTTCACCACAAGAAGACGTACAGGGCATCCACAGAGCCAGTCGCCGGGAAATTCCACATGGCTAACCCGGACGCATTATTGCCCGAGACGAGCTCTGATGGACGTTTGATCAAGGACGGACATGCGGTCAGGCTGGACGAAGTCGGTCTCTCTATTCGCCTTTATGGACGTTGCCTGTCGTCTCATTCTCGAACTCGCAGGCAGGGAGAGTGAACAGCCAACGGTTTTTCACCACTTGACGAACTTGCAGGTCATAGCCACGCTCGACGTGTATGATTTTTCTCTGTTTTCTGCTCCTGCTGTTGTTGTTTGCTCATGCGTTGTTTGTATCCCTCCATTTTGCAGTTTGGCTGCTCTGCCACCCCCTTTACCCCAGCAATACCATGGACTACACTCCTTGGTTATCTACGTATGTACTCACGTGTGCCACTGGTGCTATCCCCTTCCTTGTTCTTTTTTATGCTTACTTTATGCACGGAGACTCTCCCATGTCGACACCGTCTTCCGCACGATGTATAATATTCTTACTTATCTCGGAAATTTTACAATCACGCGCGATTTATGTAAACAACATCAATGAAGATGAGTACATTCGGCATACAGGGAGTAACAACTGAGTGGGGTTTATACAAGTGGGGGATGGAGAAACATGCGAGTCGGGAGGGGAGGTAGATAGTACATGAGGTTAACAGTGTCCGACATTAGTTATGAGTATGAAAAGGACGAGACAGAGGATAGACGAACCTAAACAGCCGTTCGACGGTCAAAGCACCTGTCTGCGCTATTAGTGAACCAATGGATGATGCCATGGAGGGCCAAGAAACGAGAACGAGTGACAGAATGACAAGGAGTGGTGTGGGGATAGGAGAGGGGAACAGTCGTAGGAACAAACAATGCGAGACATCTCGCCAATGTCTTGACATTAGGTTGTCGGTTATAAGTACGAGCCTGCGAAGATGAGGCAGAAGGAAGAGACGAACCTAATAGTTATCATTATTGAAGTAGAGGTTGGCATCGGGGAACCGAGTCTTGATGAGGTCCCACAGTGTGTGCATTGGCGTCCCATACGTGATGTCGAAGGAGTCGTTTATTCCTGTGCCACCGGTGAGGAGGGCAACAAACTTGCCGAGAGCGTCGACGATGATGGACCCAGAGTCCCCTCGCATGGAGAACGGACCGGAGCCATTGTCATAGGGGTAGACTGCTGCCTCTACTGAATCGTGGTTGCCTATGACGGAGTAGCGGCGAACATGCGATTCGAACCCGTTCAAACACCCGATTGTGGTCTGGGTGGCGCAGCCGCGTTTTATAACGTGTCGCACAGGGTCGTTCATGATGTTTTTGCTGTTTGGTGTCCGAATATCTTTGGCAGTGAGGATACCTTCAAGCTTAAGGAGACGTTCGACTGGATAGTGGAAATGCAGTGGTACATCCACTCGAGGGTACATCAAGTGGATAAACTTGGCAGTGTTGATCTCAGGGCCTGAACAGTTGGATTAGACACCTTTAGTTAATTGGATCAGCACGCACCTAAGTCAAGCACGTTGCCCCTGAAGTTCTGTGAGAACTTCTTCTTATTGAGTTTAACGATGCAAACATCTATCGTATGACCATGAGGGTGGGTATAGACACTGATGGGAGGTGCCCAGACGACGTGTCCAATGACCCGGTCCTCTGGGTTCATCCACTGCTTCTTTATCTTCACAGAGAAATTATTGAGCTGCTCGATCGCCGCTCGTGTCTTGGTCAGCTCGCATTGAGTGTCGTTCAGCTCCCTTGTCACCTCCTCAGCATTAGGGCCATCGTTCATCAATCTCTGTGTTAACGTCAAAATCAACTTCTCCATGACGAAAACTGTGGTGTTCATGATGCCAATGTGGTCCTGAAGAGAACCAAGGAAGTTGTCAAAAGCCATATTGCCCATAAGAACGACCTCCTTCCTAGGCCCAGCTTTGTAGGTGTGGTTAGAATTGAGCTCATCTCAGCGAGGAAAAGAATGTACCAGTGTAGGCATATGCATTATTGTCTTTGTCATCTGGAAATAGGACATGGCAGGCCGTAACAGCATACAGATCTTTACCTGCTCTGAAATAGAAACCCAGTGTTCCCTGGTGACTGAGCGTCTTGTAGCCAGCGATAGGTAGGCTAAGGGCAGTGGTTATAGGATCAATGACGGCCTTGAGGGGATTGATATTTGAGACAGGTGCCCACAATTGAGGACCGCTGGAGCCCTCAGCCACTGACTCACGGTATGCAACATCGAGGTCAGAAATGCCATGCTCCCTGAGGAGACTGAGGATGTTGATGGAAGCTTCGAACGCAGCCTCGCCAGTGAGGGTACCAGGCAAAACTCCTACCCAGATTGTGACAGGAGTGATAACTGCTGTCCTGTATGGGGAGAGCTTGATCTCAGAGTACGCAATGCTGGAGTCCTCCTCATTCTCCTTAACCCAGCTAAAACAGACGAGGTCTATGGACGAATGTTGGACGTTTCGCTGGTCGAGAAGTTTCACAGCCTTGGAATGAATGTCAGTCTGCAGATTGCTGCACTTCGAGAAGGTCACAAACCTTAGAACGAATAATAGGCCACAGATCGCCCTCGCTAAGTATGTGGTGCTCATAGACTGGTAGAAGCTGCATGGCACGAGGTTCTTGCTCTGGCCCTGAGGGCGGTATGAAGACATCCTTGGATGTCCTGAAGATTAGCTTGGGGCCCCGGCGTCTGGATCCATGGAGACCAAAATAATAGAAATCTGCCTCGAGCTTGGAGACTTCATGTGGAGAGGAGTCCACAGATGAGATGCTTGTGGAGGGGGAGTCATTCTCCCAGAGAGGACTGTGGTCAGAGGAGCAAGACATATGGCTTGTCATTCGGTGGACCTGAAGTGGGAGTGGTGATGGTGGCGAGAAACAACTTGAAAGAGCTGTGCCACTTCACTCAGGTGGCACCCCTATTCCTGCTATGGGGTTAGGTTTCCCTATTAGTAGAAATTCCTGGTTGGATCAATAGACGACATAGGAGTCTCACAACGAGGTCAAGTGCAAGTAGAATGGCGAGAAATGTGCTGACAAGTTCCCAACTCCAACTCCGAGTCCAATCCAACTGCTCAACCTGTACTTGAACGTCAGATCTTGCTGTACAGACTGGTGTTGGGGTTGAGGGCTTGAAGCTTGAAGAATGTCAACCCCCCTGAGGTGGAACCAGCTGGTCGACCACGTCATCAGCTTTGCTTCAAGAAGTGAAGCCCAGGAGTTGCCTTCTGCCGTTCTCACAACTGTGACAGCCATGCACTTTTTGGGATTGGGTTCGAATGCGAAATTGGGATCACAAATGACAGTTTCAAAGTGCCTTCTGACATGGCTCACACCATGGGTCACGGAGTAGTATCAGAGGAATTTATGGCTACATGATGTCGCTACAAGTTCAGAAGGTGTGTTGCCAAGTTAGGTTGCCTCTACGAAAGACTTTGATGGGCCACACCGGACAAACCGAATGCACTTCCGTTTTTGCGTGCGCGCGAAGCGGTTTCGTTTAGGACATCTACATGCCCCAATGGCCCTCTCATAGAGTCTAAGTCATGTTGCTCCAGTTATCGTCATTGTCCCAGGTGTCGGCAAGTTTGGAGGATATTTACCGTCACGATTAATGGCACGTTGAGGCAGTGACACTGGCAAGCCTCGCACGATCGGCCAGTTTAGCCCGTGGCCACATGCTCCGTCATTCACAACGAACACCTCTATCGGACAGCCAACCGATCTGATGATATCCAACGAGTTGGACAGAACCAGTGAACGATTGAAGGGCAAAACGATGGACAGTTCCTGTCCTGGTGGTTGGCGTTCCGCGAATTACGCCTGCAGAGGGCGGGAGAGACAAAGGCGGTGGTTGTACCATGTCGTCAGGCAGTGTGTCTCGGACGCGGTGGTAAGAGTATGTATAAAATAAACTATGTACTATTATTGTCCACAAGACAGTCCTAACCTCCCAACAAGTAAAAGTGTCCAAAAAATACCCAAACGGAATGGAACTGATCAACAGCGCCCGCTGCCATGAATGAAGACTTAATAACCCGGAGGAGGCATGTAGCACTGGTAACGTGGGTTCTGGCGACCTGTCCAGTCGACTAAAGTGATTATGTCAATCGATGTTCACGAGAATGTGTTTTTTGAAAACCAACCACAATTCCAACAGTCGAAAAGGTGTTGCGGGTCACTGATGGCCGACGGATCAGAACTCAGAAATGTCGAACCACATGGAAACTTACTATTTCCTTTTGATTCGGACCAAGTCCTCATAGTGAGATCCCCAAAACGATTCTGGTTAGTCCGATCAATTAGTACAGCTAATGTTCAACACCAACTTTAGGAATACCTGTGTGATTTGGTTCATAGACATCAGCTTCGTTCTAAATTAAAAGTGGAACCACGTTAATACATAGCATTCCGAATCTCACGAAAGATACGGACCTGATATGCGCCAGATTTCGGTGTCAATGCGCGCAGGGCAGCCATGGACCTAGTCGCTGAAGCATATATCTGTTCCCGTTGTCCATATGTCGTATTATAATTCCAAAAATCTGCAATCGCGACCTTGCAAACAAATAAGTATGCAACAAAGCCAACAACCCAGACTTACATGCCAAAGCGATGATCTCCATGCATCCGTTACACTTGTTCCCCCTTGGTAATTGTATAGATGCGGAGCAACCAACAGTATGATTGGTAGAGAGGCAGTTGCGAATGATGGTATCATAGCATCTACTAAGAGCCTCTGGTTTTTCCTTGTCTCAAAATTTGCAGCTGGCACAAGCCGAGAAGCGAAAATGAACGGCAATCCGACAGGCTGTGTATAATTTAGGGTACATTCTGGCAGGAGAGGACGTGATACCCACCACCGGATATGGTGCAAGGCTGGTTTGGAAAAAGGAGAGGTAGCTGGGGTATGAATTCAGTGTGAAAAAGCCGCCAAGGGTATTGTTCGTGAAGTTCTGTAGCGAGGCCATTGCGGCCTCTGCTGCTGTAAGGTTAAGCAAAGGCGTGGTTAAGATCAATCCTGTTTTGGGCTGTGCATTGATAAGGAAGGATGAAAATTGAAGACAATGCTGTCGCTTACCGTAGCATATCCTCCCCAGCCTGTGGAGATGACTCCGACTTGGTATCACTAAGAAACAAGAAGAGAAGGGATGAATGCCCACCTTGATTTGCATACTCCATAGCATGCTCAACCAGGAATTCAACGAACGCGCGTTCCTTTTCTGGAGTTGATTCATAACCAACGACAACACTGCGTCATCACAGTTAGAGCCTGACTTTCACATTTCATTGAAGTAAACTTGCGTTGAAAGCGACACTTGAGGCAGTGCCAGGGTGGTTACCTGGGTCACAACACCAAAAGTGCCACCACCCCCTCCACGCAGCGCAAAGAATAGATCGCTGTTCTGGCAGCGGTTTGCGACCAGGACTTGTCCACTGGCTACTACAACCTCGAACTCGAGCTATTCACAATAGTCAGCATGATGGAGTTTCGGTAGGTTTATACATACCACGCGGTCAACGGCGAGGCCGTATACAGGTGAGAGGGCACTAGAAAATGAGCCAGCGGCTGTGGCTGTGTACATTCAGACTAACCTATGTCCTCCGCCCTGTCTTACGTTAGTGATGAGCTGTTTGTAGTTAACAAGACAATTTTACCATCAGATATCCGCCACCAGCACCGACAGTAAGGTCTTCTGCGCCAGGAAGAGTGATGTTGTTAGCGTCCGCAAACTGGTAAAGGACATCGAAGTTGGCGCCCGCCTAAGAACAATGCTGAGCTGAGTTACACTGTAGGTCAAAACTCACTTACCCCAAAGGTTACCGCCTTGTCGACTGTGTCCCCGGAGCATCCAGTGGGAACAAAATCTCGAATAAGTGATATCTAAGGTTGGATTAAATTAGGTATGCGAAAGACGACGAAGACCGGTTACATTCTGATAATTCCGCATCTAAGCATCACAAAGTAAGCTCAAAATTTGTGATGAAGTTTCGCTCTACTCACCCATACCGCGAGACCACTAGGGCCACTACTTCGGCCAATGTAGTCATGCTAAATATCCACATATCAGGAAGAGGCCGAAATGTAAAGAAATCTAGTCGTACGCCTGTGTTCTTGATTACGAGCGGGATAGAGTTGTTCTTTGCAAACACTACAGCTGCCTGGAGATCCGAAACTTTTGCAACCTCGACCTAACGACACAACATTCGTCTCAGCCGCATACCAAGCAAATGTCGGGGACTCACGTAATAGTTGGGAATGCTTCCCTGGGCACAACTCTGAGGCGGATTGTACGCCGCTGTGTTATTGGGAAGCGTATCATCTAACAAGCACTGAGTCGACCTCTGTTGGCACGTTTCCCATTGTGTCTGAAGGCCCGATTGAGATAAGCGTGATTGAGCAAGTAAGGACGGGTGCTTACATTCATGTATGCACCGAATGTCCGGGAACGAGTAACTATTCGTCCTTTGAATTGAGCATCCCACGTTTACTGCATGGAAATACTTACAATGGTCCACATAATTTTGAGTAACGTTCATGCATGCGATGGGATTGAAAGAACCAACGTCGACGTTTGCGAGAGTGAAACATGGCCGCGCGAAAGGCACGCTAGCTCTCAAACGACCCTCGACCGTAGAGTTCAGGGCGTCCCATATATTTGACGCCCTCGCATCCACTCTTTGCGTGGAAAATGCAGAGCAAGCAAAGATCGCTGATAGAAAAAGAGTTAGAACACGTTGGAAGCGCATCTTCGCGGATGAAATTACTGCTCTTCTGCAACTGGGTGCATGAAGCTTTTGAAACCTGTGATGAACAATGTGCCTCGCAAGCAGGCTGTGCATTCCGGAACCAGGGACAGACACATTGCACGACTGATGCGAATCATATACATAGGCGTGGAAGTGACGTTGAAGTTTGCAGGGTCATGCAGTGTTGCCGGATCATGCAAAGTGAACTCCGCAAATGCGCACTGACACCGCCTTGAACTCGAAGCGAGCGAGGCCGACTCAGCCGCGGTTAACTGGTTCATCAACTGCTCGGACAGACTGCGTCCCAATCTCGATCACAGCCCCCAAGCGAATAAATCGTGGTAAGTTTGGTCTGTGCCACAACTCTAGTCCGCTGTCCGTTGATGGTAGTACTTTCACAGCTGTTCAATCACCGCTCCCCGGCTGTTCCGGTCATTCGGCAGAGCTGATCGCGCAGCTGTACACGGGCTTCGATCACGCTCCTCACTTGCGTGAGAGGTTCGAAGCCGAGGTGAGCATGTTCTCGGGCAATGATTCAAGCCGTTCTGGAATGTACTTATATTTGGGAAGGCAAGGACAACCCTTCTCCACTGATTTGCGCGATCTCCTCCTCCTCTCTCTCAG
Source organism: Boletus barrowsii (assembly GCA_038088775.1). NCBI lineage: Eukaryota > Fungi > Basidiomycota > Agaricomycetes > Boletales > Boletaceae > Boletus > Boletus barrowsii. The sequence continues at coordinate 9,483 of JBBPJP010000223.1, forward strand.
CATGGTATCGTCTGACGAACTACCAAAGCTGCCACTCTTCCAGTATCACTTGGAAGATGTAAGTGTCGAACAGAAGACCAACTTATCTCATGCGCGCGCCAAAGCTATGGCGTTATCACGCGGTATGGATATCCACCTTTGCAAAGTAACCTGATCAACTCAATGCAGAGGATAATCAGGTGTAACGTTTGATGACGTCCTGAATCTTACGCCAAAGTTCTGGACTCTGTGCACGCATCCAATAGTAACACTGGATGGCGGCGCCGTCCTCCTAATGTCTGTACAGCTAAACTTGGGGGTTGGAACGATAGCGCCTTACGTCCAGGGTCGGCCCGACCTCCGCAAGCTCGTTGACGACCTCCTTGCCTGGCGTGTGAGGTATGACTCTGATTTGCTTTCCTATCGAATCTCTCGACGAACAATGACTTTGAAGCTTGGCATATATGATGACGGAGGTCGCGCATGGACTAGATGCTCTTAACATCGAGACCACAGCAACACTTCGCGAGGATGGCACATTCGAATTGCATACACCTAACGACGGTGCTGCCAAGTTCGTTCAAGCTTTGTCACTCTCGTATCCTGGCTGATGTGTTCCAACAGGTTTATGCCTCCAACTCTTCCTAGGGGCGAAGCCCCTTGGGTTGGCCTCGTTATGGCGAGACTTGTTGTCCAGGGCAACGATAGGGGCATTCGACCGTTTATCGTGCCGCTGAACGATGGTAAGCAAATGTGTGTTGGCGTAAGTGCAAGGTACGCCAAAGATTCCCTCGTGGGCTCAGAACTACTATTGATGACCTCTAACTAGGGAACTCCCAACACGCCTTGGTGCCAAGGCGACCGGACATGCCATCACTTGGTTTGATCATGTCCTGTTGCCGCGCAATGCCATGCTGGGCGAACTTGAATCAAACTTGGACCATAAGATGCAGTTTCAGGAGCTTCTAAACCGTGTCGCTATTGGATCTATGATTCTCACTTCTTGCATCGTTCCCGGCCTCAAGATCGCTGCGTACGTGGGTGCCAAATACAGTCAACGACGACATGTAGTAAATGCTTCTGGTGTCAAGATCCCGATCATTTCATTCCGGACACAACAAATCCCGATACTGTACGCATTAGCCCAAGGATATGTTATGGATGCGTTCTTCAAACATATGACATCTCTCTTCGTGTCGGCGAAGGACTCTCGAGTACGCAATGCGGTCTCGACCGTTATAAAGGCAGTGATGTTTCATCATTGGCGAAGAACTGGCGCAACGATTGCAGACAGGTGTGGTGCTCAGAGCATGTTCGAGTTCAATCAACTTGTGCCCATGGACGTAAGTCCGATCATCCTGGGATCCTGAGGTATGATTAGCTTACTTTTGACGATAGTTTGAGCTGCGTGGTGTTTCCATTGCAGAAGGCGATGTTCTCGCACTTTGCATTCGTGAGTAAAACGCCATCTACATATATCCATGTGTTAAAACATAAATTTAGGTCTTGCACCCGAGCTGATCTTGGGTAGATATTCCCTTCCACCGCCTTCCCGACCAGAAGCTTATCTTGTTCGACACGAAATCGGGATTCTGAACGAGTGTAGAGCGTTGTTGGCCGAATTCGGTGGCAAACACCGTAGCGCCGAGTTCAATAACGTCGTGCTTCCTCGCTGCCTTCCCTTGGTTGAAGCCATTGGTTTCCGAATGGCATGGGAGGCTGCATCGTCATATGGCGTACCCCAAGTGCTCATCAGATTATACGAAATCTGTGCCATCGGTTCAGATCTACCATGGTACATCGAGAACACCGACATTAGCCGGGACTCATTTGCAAGAGATGAGGTCGCAGCGCTGTCGGCAGTTCTTGCGGATCTGGATGCACTTGTGGACGGTCTACAAGTCGGGTCTTCGGCAGTGGCAGCTATACTATCGGACGAATCATGGGCGCATCTCGTTTCCACTCTTCCGTTCCATCAGGGAAGAGCCACATTTGATCCTTGGGCTAGCGCCCCACCTCCCTTGGCACGACTGTGACGTAATGATTGATACCAATGCGTACTTATGTACATCATAGATGGACTACTATCCCCGCACAGCCTGGAGCTTGTCGTTGAATGCATCATTTTTGTTCAACTTAATATTGCACAGCCATGAAATCAGGGTGAAGCTCGTGCATCGTGTTCTCGGCTGGCGCAGGTGCCAGTGAAAGCCAGATTAGTATTTATCATTAACGCAACATTTCTTGGGATCCGGGTTCGCTGAGCTCAGAGGTCCGCGTGCATGCATGCATCGTGCTCTCGTTCACACCCTTACCCTAAACACGATAACGGAGGCAATTTACAAACGGGGGAGGAAGGGCGCCAGGGGAATCATAGGTTTGTTTGTAGGTTCATGATGTAACACCAACAGGGGTAACTGGTGTGATTCTCGGTCCCATGTTTCAAGCTCTATTACTCCGAGTCTTAATCCAAAGAGAGGGAAATATAACACGAACGCTGCTTATTGTAAAAACTAAAGCCACGGCGGACCAGATAACAAAAAGCTATCACATGCTCTCGAATAATATAGATAAATATTCCTCTCACAAAGAGCGACGACGAGCCAGTCCACGTTTTACAATAAATCGAAAGTCCTCAACTTCAGCGACGCCCGGAGCGACATCACTCCGAATACGATAAGCAAGTCCACGTTCCACAACAAATCGAAAGTCTTGATCTTCAATGATGCTCTACTCCCTGAGCGACTTCTCTCCGAGCAGTTCCCGCGCTGCCTTTGTAGAACAGAATGTCGCCTGTATCTTCGACGAATACGCACTCGACGAACGATCGCCACAAAGCCCGCCACACGCCGGTTGAGTCGTAAGAATATGCGTCCCCTAGAAGAGGTCGAATGGTAGTATGAACCTCGGGAAGATTATCTAAAGGGGTTTCCAAAGTTATTGTCAGCATGTTTCACGGACACGTTTGACGAGTGCATGCCACGTACAAAATGGAACCTATTGAAGAGTAGAAAAATAGTCAATGGATGTAGCCCGAAGGGGTATGGCTCGGAGATTACTTACAGTGGAAAACAGGTGATGAGCCGTATGATAGCGGTTAACTCCAAGTAGGAAAAAGCTGTCGATGAAACCCAAGAATGGCTACGGTATCTCTTAGTCTCTCATCGGGGCGCAATTGCTAATTGGGCCTACCCGGTCAACCGTTGTGAGGGCTCCCCTTCGCCAGGTCCACTCCCCTTTTCTGTAGTGTGGGATGGTGGCGCAAGTGTGCTGTAGCTATAAGAAGTCATAAGTTGACCGCCAAGGCGCACCCCAAATTGGGGACTTACAAATGCCATCGCCACAACCCTAGTCGCCAGATCAGGGGTACGTAGAGGGAATGCGCAGGTGTGTACTCACCAGTGGTTCACCCAGCACCAGGGGATCACATACAGAGCCACCACATTGGTGACGGAAGTCGCCATTGTCCAAACCACCAACAAGCAGAACATTGCTATGAGACCCAAGTTCGAAATAATCACTGCATTCCGGTCCGTATCTTTGAAGAGGGCGGAGGACGGCTTCCAGTGCTATTTTGCTCATGAGATGGGGAAACAGGAAATGTGTTATCAACGTACGTTTGTACCTTTCGGGTACCGCTTGCTACCCATCTGATTCCAACTATTTCCGTAGGTTAGACCATCGATAATGATATTGTCTCAGAGGGTACTCACGTGAGGTAGGTATCTGCGAAAGATCACGATAAGCCATCGTTTTCGACCAGAAAGATGCTACTCACGGTGTCCGAAAATCTGCTGCACAAGAACACGAACCAGCGTGTACAAAGGAGCCTCGGAAAGTATTTCCTCGTAATCGTGTTTCTGAGCGACCTCCTTTGGAGGTAGTTTTAATTCTGATCGTACATAGGGAACGAAGACCTCGTCGTTTTCCATCATGCCAGACACCTTGTGATGGTGGAGGTGGGTAATCCTCCAAGAGAAATATGGCAGAAATATGAAACTGTGGCAGAGAAAGCCGATGGTGTGATTGATGTACATGTTCTTGCATAAATTACTATGGCCTGCCTATAGAACGGTCAGTGATCCGCTGGATGACCTACGAAACCGGATGCACCTCATGTCCTTGTAGGTTGTCAGAATACCGATAGAAGTTTATAGTCAAATCAGGCTTACCGAGAACCCATACGCCGGACCATGCTAGTCCCTGCCACCACCAATATGCGCACCAAAGTGACCAGTAGACAGTAGATTTGATCCATGGATCGCCCGGCACCAAGCTGGTGAGCTTATCGATGTTGGTGGCGAAGACATATAGAGATAAAGGTATAAGGAGAACGCGGAGAGTATAAAGCAAAGCTCGACTTGTGCTTCTCTCGAACAAGTGTTTTGGGATGGCGGCACGCAGGGCTTTCATATCCACGTCGGGAGGCGTGAACGGCTGTCCAATGCGTGATAGGTATTCCGGCCCATCAGCAAGAAGATTGAGAGGCATGTCGCAGATGCAAATACAGAACGCGGGATAATGGGTCTCTGATCGAGTGTTACTGTTGCTATATAGTCTGCCGCGGAGGTATTTTGTTGAACATGCAGTATGCATTGCATTTCACTGAGATATAATAAGACTCTTTGAGCGCGCGGACGCGAACAACCCGTGACGGTGATGCCAGGGAAGCAAGTCCGAGACCATTGCCGAACGAAGCAACATGTTACCATTACCACTGGCTCAGGGGCGGTTGCATCATTGACAAACCCACAGCAAAGCCGTGCAGGCCAGCCTGATTTGGAAACCCCGAGGCCCTCGATTGACCGGAACAGCGGAGAGGCGTAACTATGTTCAGCAGGCGATGCTCGGGGTTTATTGCTGCGTGCAAAGTTTAGTCACACCTAGTCGGAATCCGAGTGGGACTGATCAGTTTGTACATAAATACAAGTTCCACATACCACCCAACGGCGTTGAATTGGCACCGATTTGGCTAATAGTTTTCTCGGCTTGGAATTGGAACATATTATTTTCTCGCGCCTCTTTCAACCGAATTAGGTAAATTTGGTACTCTTCCTCGTGACCGTAAGTAGTACCTCGTGCTGGATACTTCCCACCCAACGACCCTTGAAAACGACTTTTGAAAGCTTGACTCCCGGTACGAAGCTCTCACGTTTTCTATCGCAGATTCGCAGATGGCCGATAATTCTCATTCAGATTCATGATAACTCTCCCTCATACGGGAATATATTAACCACAGCCTTGATGGGAGTCTGTTGTATAGGAACGAACCAGTTCAATTGACATGATGAACTGGTTCCAAGAACTGTTATCGACTGACGCTCAACAAATTTCCTATTTCTTCGGTCTAATGGCGCGGGACTTCGAAACAACAAACAATGCCATCTACGGTGGCGTTCGCTGGCTCCATTGTCACTTGCACGCTTGGTATCGCATCAGTCAGGTATCTCTATCAAAGGTATACAGGACAGGATCGTTACTCCAAGCTTCCTCCTGGCCCACAAGCCCTCCCTTTGTTGGGTAATGTACTTGACCTACCGACGAAGAATGAATGGGAGGCATACGCAAGATTGCGGCTGGTATACGGTACAGCGTTCTCCATTTTGATGGAAGCTTGAGTTCAAACCACCCATAGGCGATATTGTGACCTTCCTCATATTCACGAAACCTATCATCTTGCTGAACTCTGCGAAAACGATTGCAGACTTGTTTGGAAAGCGTTCGGCGATCTATTCCAGCCGACCAAATCTGGTCATGGCAGGCGAACTGTATGATAGAACATCGTTCTCTGGCTTTTCTCAACTGAAGCACCATACAGAATGGGTTGGGGAGACTCCCTCGTACTCTCTCCCTATGGGGACAAATGGAAGAACTATCGGAGGCTTCTCAAGATGGGACTGAACACCAAAGCGCTGGGAGAGTACGCGAGGCTGATGGAGAATGCCCTCCCGAGTTACTTGCAAACCATTATCGACTCTCCTGACGCTTTTCAGTACAGTTTCAGAAGGTACTCATCAACCCTGATCTGTGTATTCCAACCATCTAAGAATTAGTCAGGACTGCCGGGATCGTGGCCCTCAACTTGGCATACGGTTATGATGGTACTTCCGATGGTTACGCTTTGCTCAGTGTGACAGAAGAAGCTATGGAGATGTTTTCTATCTCAGCACTACCCAACATATTTTTGGTCGACACACTTCCGTTTTGTAAGTACTATTCGGATTCAAGACAACTTTCAAGAGTGTTGATTAATGGTTTGTCTCAAGTGAAACATGTTCCGGCGTGGTTCCCATTTGCAGGATTCCAGAGGCTGGCGGCACGAACACGCAAACTTATTACCAAGATGGTCACGGAACCGTATGAAAGAGTAGCAGAAAACCTGGTCAGCAGCACTGGCAATATCAGGGATCGCATGTTGAAAACTTCCTTGGCAGAGGGCAGGTCAAGGCAACACCTCCTTTACTGCGTCCCTGATTGAAATGGAGGGTGATGGAAATGCGGAGGGAATCAAATGGGTTTCAGCTGCGTTGTATGGAGGTATATTCCTTTGATTCATACGACTTCGTCCTCTCGCTAACCTTCGCTCAGGACAAGCGGATACGGTGTGTGACACAAACCGCCGCACGTTATGTTATTACTTAACTATTGAATGCAGATGGTAACAGCCATGGCGAACTTCTTCCTCTGCATGATGTTGTTCCCCGAGGTCCAGAAAAAGGCTCAGGCTGAGATTGATTCCATTGTTGGTCACGATCGGCTTGTTTGCTTGGATGACAAATCTTCTTTGCCCTACGTCAACGCTGTGCTTAAGGAGATACTTCGATGGTGTCCAGTAGCGCGCTTGGGTACGTGACGTGTTTAGGTGGTATCAGTGTTGACTGTTGACTGCTCTCAGTCTCTCATATGGTCACACAAGACGACATATACGAGGGGTACTACATTCCTGCTGGCACGGCCCTCGTCGCCAATGTCTGGTAAGTTAAATGTGGGGAACGCTATTATGGATCTTACTGACCTTCCTAGGGCTGCATTACACGACGAGACAATGTACACGAAACCTGAAGAGTTCCGCCCGGAACGGTTTCTCCCTCCAGACAATGCTCCCGACAGTGCCAACTTTGCGTTTGGATTTGGTCGCAGGTGAAAAGCAATGTTGATTGGCAGGGTCTGCGAATGGCTGACCTGGTGACGTTTTCATGTCAGAGAGTGCCCTGGAGTGGAGCTCGCACAGATAGCGCTCTTTCTGACGATGGCTAACGTTCTTACCACTTTTAACATCAAGAAACCGGTAGACAGCGAAGGCAAGGTGATTGAGCCCACCCTGAGCTGGTCTTCAGGTGTGACAAGGTATGACTCGGTCTGCCACCCTCTGCACACTGTGTTGATTTGGAGTACATTCCAGTCACCCCCACCCCTACCAATGCGTAACGGAGGTCCGCCATCCGAATGTCCCTGTTCTCATTCGGAGCTGGCAAGGGCACTAGTTGGACTTATCTAGATTCTGGATTACTTATTCGGTTGTAACTGTTTCAGGTAACTATTAAGCGCCTCATCGGCACTCTGCATTGTCCTCCGCGGTTATATAGGACTACAGGAGAACCATTTGGAGGATGGATTGATACTGTTCCCATTCGGTGTGGAGGCTGAGCACTGAGCATTGAATCGGCTCGCTCGGTTGTTTCGTGTCTGATGCGCCAGTAGAGAAGCATCACCGCAAGTCCCACATGGCTATGTCCGCTGTACATATCAAGTCTGCAGTCGTCAATCACGACGTGAGCGAGGCAGTGTGTAGCCAGCGATCCGCCGGCGAGTCGGGGTGGCGACTCCTCCGACAGTCAATCTCGCGAGACGGGCCTCCAAGCGACAGACTTGTTGATCGTCAATACATTGAACCTTGTCTCCATTGACCGATATCGGTCCATCGTGTTCCCTTACGACTGTTAAAAAGGTCTTTTATACTTGTGCACGGCCGCTGGAAAACACGATCCGGAATTCATTTCGAGCCAGTATTAATAGTACATTTCGACATGTGACATCAACTTTGGGGAACTGCGGTGAACCGATTTACTCAGACATACGCAAGCCTGATTGCTCGAAAGACTCGTAGCAATCCTTGATACAGCTCGCCAGGGGTATGTATTCCGTCCATCCCAAGATGTCTTTGGCGGTATGGTCGTCAACAAACTTCTCTGGGAGGAGCTGCAAGGCCAGTTCTGGGGTGCCTCGCGGGCCCTTTAATCCCAACGATGCGGCGGTATTAACTGTTACATCGATAGTTAGACCGGAGGGATCGACGTAGATACTGCACTACTTACATAGATCTTGGTACGAGAACGCCTCTGTAAAATACCCAGTTATTCGTGGTCCAATAGCAATATCTTTCTGGAAAAGTCTCACTAGCGTTGACGATGATTCGCTTGCCACCAGCTCCTTCAGTCTGAAGACCCTTCACAAAGACTTTGGCAAGATCTTGCACGTCGATGTAATCGGCTGCCCAAAAATTATACCCCATCTGATACGGCAAAACCTCTGGGCTTGGGGGGTTAGTCAACCACCAGTACATCAACTTCATAGAATAGTTCAGTTCCGTCGGATTCGCAAACTACATGTCAGATGTTCAGTGAATCTCCTTCGAAAACGCGAAGAAATCCTACGCTAGAGCGGTGAATTATTTTCTGCCAGTAGACGAATGAGTGTTTGTGGCAGAAGGGATGTTTACGCTGCTTACTCCAAAGACCTTTGATTACATTGGATCAGACAAGAGCACGTATATCGACTGAGTATAGTGGCGCTCACATAGGACGGTAAGATACGTGTGATATCCCATGACAAGTTCGGGTTCTGCTCCTCGAAGCGAATGATCTTCTGTTCAGCGATAGCCTTACTGGCTGCGTATCTTTGTTCACCGGTGATATCGGGTTTGTTAGCTTTGACCGCGTCGACGGCACTTTGGTACCAATCTGTCTGTTAGGATTCGCATGCGTAAGAGTTGAGGGAGACGCAAGGTTTGCTCGTACCTCCTTGTAGATGTAGCCAAGTGGCTTGTCTTTCTCCAGGAGGGCCTGGACGGATCCAAGATAGATAAACCGTCGCACTTTAGAACTGAGATTCCGTATCTATACAGATAGATCTGAAGAAAGGAAAATGCAAAACAGACCCATGCTGTTTCACGCTTTCTAAAACGTGATCGATGCCCTCTGCGTTCGTTTCCAGCACGTCTGTGCGACAGCAAATCGTCAGGCAGACTCCTATTGTTGCTATCATGAAACTTACTCTGAGTGTTGTCATCATAGTCTACCACGGCAGCCTTGCCAAGCAGTTAGCACGAGACATAGCTACCAGAGAACATGAGGCACCGTATGAATGACAGCGACCGGTTCGTGTTTCTTTAACACAGCATCTAAAGCTCCTCGCTGTAGCTCAGCGTCAGTTCCGATCTACAGCATTTGCGAAACAGAACTACTTATCGGACCTTGGCAGTGTCCTCGACTTTTTCAAAGAAAAAGCTGCTTCCGTGGCTGGAAAATACACTCGCGAGATATTGCCCTTTGGTTTCGGACCTGACTACACCACAAACGGTGTAACCATCCTGGAGCAAGGCATGAGCAATCCAAGAGCCACAGAAGCCCGAAACGCCGGTCAAGAGGACCAACGGCTTTCCTCTGTTTGGCACAATAGGCATTCTATCTGTCTCAGTGTCGTTAGCAACTCGAATGAAATCGTTCAGTACGTTTCGGAGAAGGCTGAAGCCCTCAGCTATATCAATGGGAGCTTTTAAACACGCAGTGAGTTACACCGCCCTAATTAGACCTACTTGCACTTGCTGATGCTACATCTTGAAGGAAATGGGCCGAACCAGCCCAATTATGGATCAGAACCTGAGCCAAAAAAAGATAAACTCTGATGCTAGGTCGTTCATGGACTGGAGCACGTGGGAAGATTTGGAGGCTGGCGTGTGCCTCGGGTCAAGCGCGGCTTTGGTGCGCTGATGGAGAACAATTTGGGTCAGGTACCCGCAAGGAGTTAACTTCTCCTCGCACGATCCACCTGGTGGCTCTCACAGCTTTGGCGGCCGCCGCCAGGAAATAGGCGTCACAGACCTGGTGGTATTGTAGCGTAATAGCCCATGGCTATGAAACTTCATTGTAGATGGAGTCATGCGCCATTGCCCCGAGTCAGCATCGCGATCCCGCATTCTCCGTGAGTACTCGAGACTTGAGTGATCGATTGATCCCCGATTAAACACCCCTAAAACACCCGGCCGGCCCATCAGAAAGATGTGACCACGTTGCGAGGCATCGGATAAATGGGGAGAGAGCCAGTGCTGCGCTGATGGCCGGCCGGGAGTATTATATCGCTCAGGGTTGCCACCCTTTCCCTGATGCCCCACAGCTTTGTTGCCGCGCATCAGGATACAGTACTCAGGCCTAACAGATGCGGTCCTGGTGTAACTAACAAACACTCCATGAACATTGGGAAACAGAGTGAGGTATTCTAACAAAGTCGTTGATAAAACCTCACGTTGGACATATATGGTTCCTTCTCTAGCTCTCACCATTTTCCTGATGGGTCTGGCAGAGCGGGTATGTATCTCCACGAGCTTATACAAAGTCCGAGATGGTGACCAATAATAATAAGCCATTGGTTCCTTAGTCGGTTCACTGCCTCGCCCCCCACTCTCAACACTGAACCTCGATGTCAGCAGCTGCCGAAGCCGAATTCCTTACGCTCCTGTCCGCTGAACAACTTTCAAAGTTCTGCGCGAGTACGCCATCGTTCAATTTCTCTCGTGTCGCGACGTAGACTGACTAATTCATTCTCCTGTCAGTCGGAGCGTTTTCATGGTTTCTCTATGACTATAGTGCGTACCGCAGACCGCATTTCATCCGGCGTCACTCATACCATCGCCAGTCATTATGCTACCGACTGAGGCAAGCTCTTTTTCCTTCATCGAGTCCATCCTTGCTTTCAACTGAGTTGATTATGTCAGATTCAGTATGTTTGGGTAAGCGTAGTCACTCCTCCGAGTAGTCGATCCTGATCCCCGCGAAGATCAAGCCGTGGGGAATCTCCAAGGCTTTGTTTCTTTGGGTATGTCCCCACAGTGTTTGTTCGAATTTTTGATCTCATATTCTTAGATGAGATACTTCGGCGCTGCCCTGCTGACTGTATACATGGGTATCCTATTTACACCCTCACATAGTGAACAAGTACGTCCCTAGCTTGCAGCCTGTCACCTAGTCTGAGTTTTTATGCAGTTGTAAGGGCCTAACCAACCATATGTTCCTCTCATATTCACACCCACGATATTCATCAGCTGCTTTCACTATTTTGTCTGGGAGGGCTGTGGTGGATCTTTGATGCTTTTCACTGTCGAAGGTAATCAATAGATCAATCTCGTTTATCACAGGGTTAACAACGTTTGCAGTGGTACTTCAGCTTCGCATCTTTGCCATGTATAACAGAAACAAAACTTTGGCAACAGTCAATCTCGTGTTCTTCGCGTTGGAAATTGTAGCTATGCTGACAATCTACAACGTCGGGATCACATTTGGGACGAGTTGAGTTGTCTCCTGCATCTTCCGGACCAAACTGATACCGATATTTTCCCAGCCCTTGCAACTCCACCGGGAATCACTGGTTGCTGGGGTTTTACCACAAGCTATTTATTTTCGATATGGCTCCCAGGTAGGTGTGCTGCAAATCTGTAGGATTGATTGTCATCTGAGCTGTTCTAGGTCTTGCGTTTGAATGCTGGCTAGCTGGACTAGCCGTCTGGAAGGCAGTAGACCGCTCAAGAAAAGGTGTTATGGTTAATGGCCAGAAGATTGACCTGCTTTCGTTGCTCATTCGCGACAGGTATGGTCATACAATCTCATAGCCGTTTCCTACTTAGGTCTGTCTTCCACTCAGCGTCATCTACTTTTTCCTGTGAGAGTGGATTACATTCACTCCAAATCATGATTTAAACTTCCTTTTCAGAATTGCAGCAGGTTTGGCGAGCAACGCAATCATATGGCTAGCGTCCACAGTAGGTCGTCGTGGTTCATTCTTCATTCAAAGGATCTGACCCGGATGTAGTCTGCTGTAGACGCCGTCGTCGTCCCGTGAGCATTTCCAGGATTTTTGTGCGTGTCCATGCTGAATGTCTATGTATTCTCAGGCTCGCCCATGCTTCGATGATCGTCGGTGGATCGCGTCTGTTCTTAAACCTGCGCGAAGCCTACTATGTTAGCAGAGATACTACTACTTGGCAGGCAGCTCCCAAGGACCGGTATATGCCACATTTCGAACGACTCGGCTCGGACGGGTTACTTCACGATACTATGGGCGAACTCACTGGAACGTTCACCGTTCCTGACTTTGGACTAACATATGTCGAGTTGGATGAAGTTGAAACGGATACTACGGTAATGTTTTGATAGTTGCTGTCGTTAGGTTTTTTCGTGCTCAACATGACAATTTTTGTGCAGGCCCACGTTTGATAGGGAGCCGACAATCGGACCTGTAGTTGGATAAGGCATCGTTTTCGCTTTCTATTTATACCTTACGATCTTACATGCGATGGAATGTCGGTATGCAAGAATTTGAAACTGCTTTGATGACAATGTTGTAGCGAGTGTGCGCAATTGTATCGCACGATGGTCGTTCAGGTGGCCATGGATGAAGTGGTTCCGCTCAAGATCGAAACAGTTTAGTTCCAGGAATTTGCAGCGGCGTCAGTACTTCAGTTCTCATCCTTCCTTAGCGACTCCGCGCGGGAATGGCCAGTGCTAACCCCTGTCTCCGACGGTTACTACTGATACCTTGGTTTTGAGAAGTGTCGTGAGGTTGAGAAGGGTTAGGAGCCCATGTTTCGGGAAGATGAATCCTACTATGTGAAGGCGTGGATAGGACATCACGATGGCACGGGCTGGTGGTTATCCGCTTCCTTCCTTGCACGGGTTGGACGGCCTTCCTCCTTACACCTGCGCTTTTTCTATTTTCCATGATATCTTCTTTGAAACATAGCTTAATCCTCGGAGCTCCGCTGAAATTGGCTGTAAAGTGTCGACTGCGCTGTCCAGGATTGGCACATTCAAAGCATACCGAGCGCATCGCGGTGCAGCTTACTATAATCCCTTTACGAAGTGGCGCTTGGTCCGGGTCGTTCTCAGTAACTTTACAACTCTTACGATCGAGATTTGACAGTGTACTTTTTACTGCTTATATTTCTTCAGTTGGGCACGGGGTATGCTTAAGGCATGTGCCTCCGAGTCTGTTGCCGATCGACGGACGCATAACCCTAGGACTTTTCGAAACATACTCAACAGTAGCTGGACTACTAGTCTAAGTACTGCGTGAAGTTGTCGTATACCCTTGCCTGTCATAAAGACATTTTTTGTCTGAGTTCCTCTTTGCTTTGTCCGCGAACACCGCGCCTCTGTTACTCACTTCATGTCCACCCCTCGAAGCAACATGGAGATTCCAAACGTCAGCTCATTTTCAATCCAACTCTCTCCCACCCATACCCGACTGACCAACTTGAATTCACGGTATTCCGTCTTGTCGAACAACCGAGAGGAGAGAGGGACGAACGCGTTTCTATACCATCCCCATGTACCGTCGTCGTCCCGAATCTTGCACCACGCGCGGTCCATGTGTATACCGGCCGTGAGGTTCACTGTTGGCAGCTCGCTGAGGTCTGTGACTCCACCCTGCGCCGCACCGAGATAGGCGGCCTGGAGGACGGGGGGTCTAGCGTAGTGCGAACCAGCGGGTCGTGTGTTGCAGTCCATTTCGACGCGGCGGATATCCGGGAGGGAAACGCTATCGTATGGGTGTGTAGTGCACCGGAGAAAGAGTCGATACCCGAACACGTGATACGGACTGTTGATACAATGGTATCACACCTCTTGTCAGTGGACCAGCTCAGTGAGAATGCATATGAACGGGAACACTGACACATGTAGTCCATCCCAGATGGTCACATTCGTTTCGGACGCCCGGATATCGAGTTGAACGTCGTTGATATCAATCTTGGGAGACTGGAAGGTGAATTTGTGTTCTGTTGCAACATGTGCACCTGGCTGAAGACTCCTAGCCGGAAGAGCACAATCATCAAAGGCGTTCTCTTCCTCTTTAAACAACGTTGCATCGACCAGGGTATCGGATTTGCAATCCGAGAATGACAGCGGCGGATCCAGTTCAAAATCAAGAGGAACAATGCTATTGAGCCTATCAGCGATGGACAGGACACTCTTCTCTTCAGGTCGGTACGAAGAGTCTCGCAACGGAGAAGTGGCTTTCTGTCCATGCCTTGCTTTCTTGCTTTCCGGCGGAGTTTTTGAATCAGATTTTCCATCACGGGTCGCGTTTTTGAGAACGTCCTGGGTTGATGAATGGTTCTTTTTCTTCTTTATAGACTTTTGTTTCAGGTTTTCGGCTATTTCTTCGATGCGACGACGAACGCCTTTGCTACTCGGAGGACGGACAGTATCGATGGATGCGTACGATACCGTCCTGCGGAGCGTGCGAGAGCGATCAGGAAGTGGTGTTGTAGGACGTGAAGCGTCAATTGGTGGATCACTATCCTCGAATGTGGCATAAACGGAGTCGCGTAGTCTGTCGGGTGCACCGTACATTTTTAGATCTAGCCAGTGTCACAAATCTGCTGGATGATAGGAGCAACGTACGCCTGCAGAGGAACGCTACGTTGGACCGTCTGTCCAGCTTTTATGGACATTGTCTTCCATTGTGGTCCACAGTGGCAGTGGTGGCGCGCTTTGATGTCAAAGCGTAGCCACAAGTGTGGTCATTGAACAATGGCTTGTCGGGCTGCCGTTGAAAGAAACCTACCATTAGTGGGATAAATGTACAGAGAAAAATGGTCATCTGGTCAATTCGTTGTATCGGGCCAACCACAATCATTCAATGGTAGTACTCACTCCTGTGTATCGTAAGAGCGAGAGATTTACTAGAAGAAACTGACCACGGAGCTGACCTGAAAAGGAAGGTGAATCTAGGCCTTATGGTCCTTATGGTCCATCATACTTATATTCACACTTGCCAGTGAGCCTCGGTGGCAAAGGTTGGCAGAATGCTGCGGGCCTCCACTGGACCACAGAACCCCACTGTCATCATGAGATCCGAGTAATTAATTTTGTTTGTGCCAGTGACCATCTGACCTACCTAGGCTCGAAATACATCGACGAGCACATGGGGCGTCCATGTTTGTCCATGTTTTGGACCGCTTTCCTGTGTCTTTTCTTTTCTTGGTTCGTACATATGCTGCCTGTGCTGGGTTCCCGACTGGGACAGCGATACACATCAGCTCTCGTCCGATCAATGTCTTCCAAAGCCTACGTCGTCCCACTCGACCCAAAGAACCCCGGCCAGACCGCCACTGCCAACATCAACCCTGCTACCTTGTGGGGCACCATTCCACCTGCACAGAAACCCGCAAAAGTAGGCACGTCCCACCTCTTTTATGGTGTCAGCGGCGGAACGGATGTCACCGCGCTCGTGTCGCTTGGTGATGCATTCGAGACCAAGAAAGGCGATACACGTCGTGAAATCGTCAGAAAGGCTGTTGGGAGCGGTGTGAAAAGTATCAAGGCTCTTGGAGAAGGCATTTCCGAAGCGATCATCGACACCTCTACTGATCCTCATGCAGCAGGTGAGGCTCTTGATCTATCCTACATCAGCTTTGGCTCATGACGAATAGCCGTTGGTGCACACTTGGCGCTGTATGACTTCACTCTGAAGACATCCCCACCGTCTCCGTTTGATCCCCGCAAGAAGGAACCAGCTCCGGAGAAACCCAAACTCTCACCCACGGCTCTATCAGCAGACTGGGATCGTGGTGTAGTCTACGCTACTGCTCAGAACTTGGCACGTACTGTAGGTCGACAGCTTTCGATATCATACCCCATTCATACGATCTTTCCTAGCTTGTGGAGTTGCCTGCGAACATCTTGACACCCACGGTAAGTAACAGCATAGTTGTTTGAAGCTCACTGTAGTAACATGCACAGAGCTTCACCGAAAGGGCTCGAGAAGCGTTCAAGGGCGTCGCAAATGTGGAGATCATCGTGCATGACGAAGGTATGAGATGTGTGCCATAATTGATAGATGATAAAGTTAAATTTCCACTAGCCTGGGCTGCCGAAAAGGGAATGGTAGGGTTCCGTCATTGAGTCGTCAGTACATGGCTCTACTCATACGCACGTAGAGAACATTCCTATCCGTGACCAAGGGTACTGACGAACCTGCCAAGTTCCTTGAAATGTATGTGTTCCTTCATCGGTTCACACATACTCATGACATTTTCTAGACATTACAAGGGGTCTCCTAATGCCAATGACCGGCCAGTCGCCCTCGTTGGCAAAGGTATCACATTTGACTCTGGAGGAATCAGCCTCAAGCCTGGTGCGGTACGCGTTATAATCAACTACCTGTTCAAGCATAACTTATCGCGCTCTCAGGGCATGAAAGCCATGCGTGGTGACATGGGTAAGATTTTCTAGAAGGGTTGAAAGCGAAGCTAAAGAAGAACAATCGCAATAGGTGGTGCCGCAGCCGTCGTCGCATCCACGCTGGCGATTGCTCGGCTCAAGCTGCCGTACGTAGTTGTGCAACATGTTCTTCCATGGGCTCGGCTAAATGTATCATTTCTTTGTTAGGATCAACATAGTCACGCTTACCCCTCTTTGCGAAAACTTGCCTGGTCCGAGCGCCAGTAAGCCGGGCGATGTGTCAGTGGTGTTTCACACAGACAAGTGCCATTGATCGATTTGCTGCATGCCGTGTTTTAGGGTCTACGCAATGAATGGTAAATCGGTCGAGATCGACAACACCGATGCCGAGGGCAGACTGATTCTCGCTGGTAAGACTTCTCGTCAATATATGATGAGTCTGATAACAGTTAATCCACTCATCCAAGATGCACTTCACTATGCATCAACACAGTTCAACCCACACACCGTCATCGACGTTGCAACGTTGACTGGGTAGGTTCATGTCCCATGTTCGAACTGAATAGAATGACCATACTGTTCCGCAGAGCCATGATGATTGCAGTTGGCGAATCTTACACTGGTGTATTTTCGGTACGTAGCAGCACTGACGGGCTGTCTTAGGAGGCATGATTGGTGGCCTAACTGGCGCATCTAGACGTCAGATGAACTCTGGCAAAAACTCCATGCGGCTGGTGAATCAGAGTACGACCGATTCTGGCGTATGCCCCTCGACGAAGACTACGGCCCGCAGATCTATTCTTCCAACGCTGACCTTTGCAACGTGCGTTGTCATCGTGTACCCCACTCACGGTTGTATCTAACAAGCTTTCATAAGACCGGTGGCAGGACTGCTGGATCATGCACGGCTGCACTGTTCCTCAAAGCATTTGTTGACGGGATCGAGCCAAAGGAAGGAGAAGACCAGCCTTCCGTGCAATGGGCACATCTCGACATTGCAGGCGCGATGGAGGTACGTGGCGATTTGACATTTATGCTTTGATTTCAGCCAGAATACTGACGTATGTGAACGTACTGCAGTACACCCGATCTCTCCCATACCAAGAAAAGGGCATGACGGGTCGTCCTGTTCGGTAAGCCCTTGTCTTTTTCTTGCTGGGTGCGGTGAACGGTTATTGATGGTGTTCACTTACAGGGCATTGGTGGAGTATGCGAGGCGCTTGTCTGAGTAGGCATGAAGCCACTTGGACGGACAGCATCTTATATTTGGGCGATAATTTGGTGTACAATGTAATCTGACACAGGATAGGTGTTTGGAATTGAAGATACATCCGCTTGAGTTGCACTTGCCTTGACCCCTTTACCCTAATTTTTTTTACATGCATTGCAACATGGTAACAGCTGGCACAGCTACGCTGTGTACCACACACCACGCAACCATCACCATCACCGTCGCCTGGACTTGGTATACCCTCAATAGCCGAAGACGCCGTGCTTCCGTTCCGAACGGAGAATGGCAGAAACGTAGAGACCGCCAATGTGCTACTCGGGATTTTCAATGATGGAAGGAGAAAGCAGGATAAAGGGTTCTTCAACGCTCAATTGAAATTAAATCATTGCGCAGCACCGCCAAGGACCAACTCTGCTGCATGGGCGGAACGGTGTTTATGGCGCCGGGTTCCTCATCGGTCTTCAATCCGTCGTGTCGCTTGGGCCGAGTGCATGAATGATCTACCGAACGATTGTCGAGTGTATCGTCGTGCCATGGTATGTGGTCACGGTGTTGCCCTTGCTTAGGCATTGCCGACATTGCATCGTTCGATTTCGCGAACGACGCCGCTCGACCACGAATCGCGTCGGGACTCTGCCAGAGCAGCGGACTGTCTGTTAGGCTCTCGATACTGGATCCTCATATTGTATATCACATTAACTCTAGCATCTGCACAACCTGACTCAGTGACTAACCAACACCCGTTCTGCTCTGGATACTTTCAAAACCCCAGGGCCTCACTACTCATCTTGCCCGTCTGCGTCCGCGTCACTGCCCTCTTCAAACGCAAAGCTTGACAAGTACTGGCTCAACGAGACGAATTTCCTATGGCCTTCGCCTCGCTTGAGGTCGTCAAGGGCAAGGCTATCAAGTACGAGCAGCCGCTACGTTCGGTGTCCACTCCGTTCCCGCTACGTATTCAAGCTGACATCCCCACAAGGACAGGTCAACGAACATGTGTATCAAGTACTCACAGAAGCGGGGCCTCCCTACGACGCTCAGGTAGTAATGGAAGGGACCTCGTTCGGTTCACGAGCCAGGCGTACGCACCGAGAGGCCACCAAGCAGTTCGAGCGGGGTGGTCTTAATTTCGCATCCTAACGTAACCACCCTCACTGACCTCCGTGTCTGAGTGACGAATGCCAAGTCACAATCTGTAGTTCAGTGGCCTGTTTCCTTGGTGTCAGACGCCGGTGCACCCCAACTACACCCAGCATCTAGCCAGAAACACAAATGAAGCACAAATCCCCGAGCCTCGTCTTGCGAGTTCTTCAAAATCAACGAACGCAGAAATAAGAAGTTTCTGGGTTGGAGTGTGAAGTCATCTTGACTCACCGGCCAAGGCATTGTTAATCAGTGTCTGTCGAAACCTCAACATGACTGACCAAAGACGCGAAAGCGATACACAAAGAAATATGTTATAGAAACGCGCAAGAAACAACCTTCTAGTCAGACTCTTCACCTTCCCCATCTTTGGGCACATAGTCAACATATATAAAGTACCACCTCGGGTAACTCACCACTTGCAATATCATCATCGTCGAGAATGTCGTTTACTTGCCGTGCAGGTGGCATCATCAATGAGACCACCTCCGTATCGTTTGGACAGTAAATTTTCGCAAGATCGTTTGGCGTCTGCCCTGCCTTGTTGGCCAACCGGATGCTAATGAGCTCCGTCGGGTCAGGGACTCAGGGTATGCCAATTCAAGTGAAGGGCACGGAAAACACGTACGATTCGATGGCACCGGCGGTCTCGACGAGTGCGGAAACGATCGCGTGACGGGTGGCTCGATCCGAGATGCGGACAGCGAGGTGGAGGGGGGTGTCGCCTGAATTGTTCTGGGGATCGACATCGCAGCCATCGGCTTCTATGAGGAGATTGACGTGCTCGATCGAACCGCTCGAGACGCTGTGAGAGATGATGCACGCCACCATCCAGTGTAACCGAGTAGGGTTGAGTAAGATGACGGGGAAAGGAGGGCGCGACGAGCGACATACGCGAGATGGAGGGCTGAAGAGAAAACAAGATATCAGCGCTAGATGGATGGAAGCATAGGACGAGGGTGCGAACGCGTGTTTCCTGAGCTGTAATCACGCCAAGTAGCGTTGAGCCGCGTGGGTGACTCGGTGCAGCATGAAGAGAACGTACAGGTCGGTACAGTTGATGTCAAAAAGAAAGCTGTCTTGATCGTCTTGATCTCTGTATTCCTCGCTGGTCAATAGTTCCTCCACGTTTCCTTGTTGTCGGGCTGCTGCGAGCAGCTGTCTATCTGCCAGGTGCAATCAATCAGGCCCTGGCGACTACGATAATGGTTAGACAACTCTTACTGAGGAGTTTCCGCTGCTCGTCATCCACGGCCATTGCAGAACTGGATCAAAGATGTACAAGATGAAAGTGTACGAGGTTGAACGTTGAGATCGTTGAGATTGGAATTGAGCCGCGTTTTTCTCGGACCGCCACCATCATCATACATAGTAACGCATGATGGCCAGAAGCTAACCAATCCTGACCAACTCAAAGCCCATCGTGGACTTGACCGAAACAATGACTTTCGATGACCACGAGGAGGAGGAGGCTGTGGGTAGACAAGATCGACACGAGTCTAGGGACTGACTTCGTCGCCCTCCCAGGAAATCATATACGAAGGTCCTACATCCATCGTAACCCGCATCGAACCTGAATTACCAGATGGCCTTCGGTTTATCGCGGTCAAGACGTCCACCACAACGCACGCCAACGAGCCTCATGATATCATCAAGGAGGTCCGCCTCCTCGCTTCCCTCTCGCATCCAAACGTACGTGGCCTCGTATTACGCGTATTTTGTGCCCTGACCTTTTTCGTTTCCCAGGTCGTCCCGCTGATGAAGCACGAAATCTCGCGAAGATATCAAAATCTGAGCCTTTGGATGCCATACATTCCCCACTGCCTTGAGGAAGTCCTCCAATCCTCCCGGTTCTCCCCACACCCCATCACCTCCTTTGGAAGCACGACCTCATCTTCACCGACTCCACGCGAGGTCCAATTCGTCGTCCTTGCAAAGTCGATCATTTTCCAGGTCCTTTGTGGCATGAGCTACCTCCACAGTGAGCATGTCCAAATCGCACACCGGGATGTCAAGCCGAGCAACGTCCTCCTGACTCCGATGGGGTGTGCACAACTCATCGATTTTGGGATCGCATTTCATGTGGGCGAAGATCGTGCTACGAAAGCGAGAGACTTGTGGCCCGAGTATACGGCTCGCATGTATTTTGAGGTGTCGACGGGGTACGTGGTCTCTTCCTCCCCTTCTGATCCGTAGCTCTGTAGTTCCTTTCTGGCACTAACATCCCGCACACACGCTCTCCTCTTCGTATATGCGCAGCCCTTACCGTGCTCCTGAGTTGCTTTTCGGTCCGCGGACGTATGATGCCTTTGCCATTGACGCATGGAGCCTCGGCGCTACCTTTGCCGAATTCTTCACCTCTCTCCATTTACAAGTCGACGACGACGAGGATGACGAAAGTTTTTCGTTCCAGAATTCCGACTGTATGTCCGATTCTAAATCCGAGCCTGGGTCGGACGCCGGTGCACCCGCTCCACCCCCTACGCCGTTCGTGATACCGCAAGGCATACACACGCGGCCAGGGATGCCGAGCGGTCGTTGGTCACGAGCTAGTCTTTTTGATGGGACGCGTGGCGAGATCGGACTCGCATGGAGTATTTTCAAGATACGGGGCACGCCCAACGCGGATACGTGGCCGGTATGTTACCATCCCTCCTTTACTGATCGTGCTTACGCACGTGAATCTCGTCTGCTTTGTTCCGTTTCGGTCATTCGACCTCGCTGCGTCCTACAGTCCTTCCTGACCCTCCCAGACGCGAGCAAAGTCTCCTTTGTTGACGCCCCCGCCACTGACTTGACAATACGCCTCCCCAACTTGCCCCCAACGACCACGAGGGCGTCACTCCGCACCGACACGGCCACTCACGCACCCTGTTCCGACCCAGTTCCCACCCCACTCGATCTCCTCCACCGTTTCCTCGTGTATGAACCCTCTCGCCGACTCCATCCCTCGGAGGCTCTCGATCATCCTTGGTTCAGGGCCGAACCTGATTTGGTGTTACCCGCAGACTTGGAGGAGGGTACTCAGATGGGGCGTCCTGCGTGGGTGTCAGAGGCAGGGGCAGTCACCCGTTCGTTCATCGTCGAGGGACAATCGCGTACACTCGGGGATCTATTGCGGATGCACGTCGTGAGCAAGGAGCGTTAGCAACGCTGTCGTTGGGCATATCAGTGTATAAAAGAGCAGGTATGCCGAGCACAAACTGTGATCAGTAGAGCGGTATCATACTATGCAAACTGTGTAGTAGTATACGTGACAAAAACTTGGAAGACATGTCAGCGACGACTTGAAAACTTAATTCACACATGGCATCAATCGACTGGCCAGAAACCGAGGTTATGATCCAGTACTCATCCATCGTGATCATGGTATACTAGATCCGATCCGACACCTATCTCTGCGCCTTGGCCTTTTCTTCGTCCCGTTTCGCCACCCGCTCCTTTGCCTGCTGCTGCCTTATCGCTGCCTTTACTTTTCTCTGTCGTTTTCGCCGACCATTTCCACGCTTGGGCCCATCTACGACGACAGGTTCCGCCATGCGTTGTTTTCGTTTTGCGAGCAGTTCCGCGCGTTGTTTTTCGCGTTTCTTGTCTCGTTTGCGAAGCGTCGTAAAGGACGCTTTGAGAAGACTGCCGTAGGCAGCGTGGAATTTTAGAAGATCGGATGGGGTGACCTGGATCATCATATCGTGTGATCGTGATTACGACGCATATGGCACAGTGAGGCGGGACGAGATGAGAGACAAGACAAAACCGATAATGGAGGAGATCAGGATGGCCTGGGGCGCATTGGAAGAAGGCACCCACGTGAGTAGAAAAGTGTGTCCGTTTCCCGTTTGTGACACGGATCAGACACGGGTACTCTTTCTCGCTGTCCGGGTTTGCGTCGTTCATCGTGGCATCTTCACCGTCGTAAGTCACTAACGTGGCAACGATGAGCTTTTGGAAAGGTATTATAGAACGAAGGAAACGCACATCGTTTGTGAGTCAACCATATCGTCCCCTTGTCTTTTGTGGTCTCAAACAACGCCGTGAGTTGTTTGAGAAACTGGGACGACGTCAAGTCAATGCCAGGTCTTGTAAACACTGTAGATCGCTTACAGTATCGTTGTCGACGAGCTGCATGGACTCGGTGCAGCTCCAAGCCAGGTACTCGTCATGCTGACGTAATCTGTCTGTTGCTCATGATCACGTTCACATTCAATTTCAACCAGGACCCGACCCGTAGATAAGAAAGCTGAAGAGAAAATGGTCTTCAATTTCGACCACCGACATGGACCTATTCCCACAACCTACAGGCGGGGCATCTCTGATGCTCTCGTTCAGGATGCACTCGAGATCCGTTCTCATTGTCGGAGGTGATGCGCTAGCGGCCAGCAGAGCTTATGCCTCCCTCGAAGCGGATGCCGTCGTCAAAGTCCTCGCGAACGGTGGTCTTGAGGCGGTCTGCGAGGAGCTCAAGTGGAGAGCCGAACACGGCCAGCTCGAGGTGGTCGACTGGGACTGTCTCCCCGTTCCCGAACCCACTTTGGACTCCCTGGACGTCGATACCTCAAAGACGAGCAGGGACATGGCGGCATTGGATCATTACCTTGCGAGTACCTCCATATCTCTCGTGTGTGTCACTGACACTACCACAACCTCGCCTTTGGCTGCCGTCGCACGCCTCCGCGCTACCCATCTCGCCCGGTTATGCCGCGCTCGCCGTATTCCCATCAACATCACAGACATGCCAGAGCTCTGCGACTTCTCCTTTGCAGCAACGCATCGCTTCGTGGACCCTGTTTCGTCTTCCAAAACTCCTCTGCAAATTGGCGTGACTACGAATGGAGAAGGATGTAGGCTTGCGGGGCGAGTACGGAGAGACATTGTTGCTGCGTTATCCAAAGACGTCGGAGTAGCGGTGATGAAAGTTGGCCAGCTCAGAAAGATGGCAAGGAAATTGAACAAAGAGAACGTAACTACAGCGGACGATGAAGGAAGCGAAGACTCCACCGTGGCGACTCCGAACCGTCCTGTTCCCATTAACGCACTAGGCACCTCGGAGGAAAATAGTATCGAAGCTGCTAGACGGCGGATGAGGTGGGTCGTACAGATCAGCGAGTACTGGCCCACCTCACGGCTCGCGGCGATGACGGAATGCGGCATGAAGGAAGTTCTGGACGGTGAGGTCCCCCGCGAAGGAGCCATTCTCACTCTCTCAGCAGACGAAAGGAAATCCCAGCATGGAGTCGACCTTACCCCTCCCCTTCCTAAACAGACCAAAGGTCGTATCCTCCTCGCTGGCTCTGGACCAGGTCACCCGTCTCTTCTCACACTCGCTACGCATACGGCGCTAACGAGACACGCTGACATCGTGCTCTCCGACAAACTTGTCCCAGCGCCTGTACTCGAACTCATTCCGCCCCACGTGGAAGTGCGTATTGCACGCAAGTTTCCTGGAAACGCGGACCGTGCACAGTCGGAAATGATGATAGCAGCCGTAGAGGCTGCTGACCGCGGCCTGACCGTTGTCAGGGTATGTATTCTTCTTGCTACGACTTACCCCTCGGCGCGAATACTAACATACCCATTTCTTTATCGTAACGCGCTCTCGCTTCGACGCACCGTATACATCTAACCCAGCTGAAACAAGGCGACCCGATAGTATACGCCCGTGCTGGCGAAGAACTTGCTTACTTCCGTGCTCATGGCTACTCCCCACTCGTTCTCCCGGGGATATCCTCTGCGCTCGCTGCACCCGCGTGCGCTGGAATTCCAGTTACGCACCGAGGCGTTGCTGAATCCTTCATCGTTTGCACTGGCGTCGGCCGTCAAGGCAAAACAGTATCTCTCCCAGGCTACGACCGCGCCCGTACCGTGCTCGTACTGATGGGCGTCGCGCGACTCGGCGAGGTCGTACGCATACTCGTGACGATTGAAGGCAGCGAGCGACGGGATGGCCCCGCTTACCCGCCATATCTTCCGATTGCGATCATTGAACGAGGTTCGATGCCAGATCAGAGAGTACTCGTGTCGACGCTCGAGGCGGTGGAGAGTGCGCTGGCGGGTGTAGGGGAGCAGCGACCACCGGGGATGATCGTGATTGGGTGGGCCGTCTTGGCGTTTGGACGGAGGGACGGGGAGGGCGGAGACGCTGGAGAGGGTGTACTTGACGACGTCGACGATGATGTGGAAAAACGGGAACGCCGCGATCGACAACGTATTGCGAGGTGGCTTGGTGGCAGGAGTTGGGATGTTTGGGAGGGGTTGGACGCAGGATGGGCACACCTTTGACTCGATGGTTTCACACAGGAGAAATCACTATTGCTGTATAGACTTGTGGGATATTGTGTACACTCTGACCCATGTACAGTACTACAGCTTCTGGCAGAGTCCAGGAATAGCTGAACTACCACAACGATGAATCGCAAGCTGTCCTACCAGACACCCATTTCTCCGCCACACTGTGAACAAGACTACACTATCCAAAAACGTGGCATCCAGCTCAAGCTACTCGTCATACGGGTGGACGTCGTCCCTTCAACCCGCCACTACACACTTAAGCTAACACTAGCGAATCTCAACATCGTCGGTCAAATCATACGTGGTCCCCAACCCGAACTTAACCTGGGCCATTCGTATGCGGTTGGAGTGGTGGATTTTCGATTCGAAAGGTCGTCCACTGGGGGACTCGATACGGGCTGTTGGAAAGCGCTATTTTTGCATTTTAACGCGGATCGCTCACGGACGGATGGGGACGGGTGTGGCGCTAGCGTGTCGGAGGATCGACACGAAAGGTGCATTGCCGCTGATAGAATGCAGATCCGAGTATAGGGCATCGCTCAAGACTGCTCTCCTTGAACATACGCGCTCCTTGTTCATTTGACATGATGCAGAACAATTAGATCTAGGGGCTGGAAATGCACAGACTTGTGCACATTGGGCGTTTGCCAGTACTTTGCGCCACTCAATCCCCCTAGATTCCGCTTCTCCTTCCACTCCATTCCGAGCGTTTTGAGTGTGCGGTATATCTCGAGCATGACCTCCATCGGTGGCGATCGGCTCCGAATACCAAAGTTCCATTTTGTCCGATGCTGCTTCTTTTCTTTCACGACCGGCCATGTGCGTTTGGCGTTGGCATAGGAGGCAAGGCGATGTTGTTCGGGAAGTTGATCAAGAAGTGGGAGAGATGAATTGAGGACAGAAAAATTGTTGATTTCACCATCGATAGGAGGTGTCGAGAAATCGAGTCCATCATCGATATCGTCATCGTCGTGATCGCCATTGAACTCGGCTTCAAACGGATTGTCTTCCAAGTCGCCTGCCGGTGTGTACTCGGCGACATCGTGTTCCTAGGCTAAAACGCCCAAAACGTGAGCAAAAAAAAGATCGAGTAGCAGCGACGATGATGATAGCCTAACGTCCATGGCTGCTAACTTTGCATCGCGCTCTTGCTCCTCGAACTCTGCGACTAGACATCATCAGCTGGGAACACTAGTAGCACGGGATTGTGCTCACGGTTTCTTCCAGCCCTTGCGTTTATCGCGCAGGAGCATGTAAGCCACCTTGACGGCGTTACCTTGAACGCCGTCGTCCCTCCGTAGACATTCCCAAACGTCCTCCTTGTCGACCCCTAGAATGCAAACTCTTCGACGACATCCTCCTCGATCCGGCCCAGTCCCTCGATGATCTTGAAATCCGACGCTTTTGCAGGAGTTACCAGGGACGAGAGTGTGCCGAGAACAGGACCAGGGGGAGGCGAAAGCGGAAGCGGCGTCAGATACTGCGGAAGAACCGTCATATAGAACGGATGCTGTGTAATCTCTGGGATCGTGGTCCGTTTGACGGGATCGACGGCAAGCATGGCATTAATGAGACCCCTCGCATCCGCGCTAAGGTAGCTCGGCATATGGCAACTCCCCTCCGCGTATACGAAAAACCGCCACGTGAGCGAGCGATGAGGGAAAAAAGAGCGGACATACGACTGATTTTGGCCAATAAGGTTTGGACGTCGTCATCCTCGAATGGAAGTCTTCCACAGAGCATGACATAGAGTATGAGCGTGCGGGTCCACTGCACATCGAAGGGAATGTGATCCACACACTGTCCATGTTCTAAAATGAACGAGGGCGAGCTGAGATATACTCATTCATCCAACCATGATTCGGTATCCTGGTATTGTTCTCGATGCAGCACGTTCGTTGTTGAACATCATCAAG
The DNA here is from genome assembly GCA_038088775.1 of Boletus barrowsii. NCBI lineage: Eukaryota > Fungi > Basidiomycota > Agaricomycetes > Boletales > Boletaceae > Boletus > Boletus barrowsii. Next base: position 36,494 of record JBBPJP010000223.1, read on the forward strand.
AGATTCTCGATGACCGCGATGAATTGGATAAGGATCCATTCGAGCTAGAATGCGAGCAAGATGGCTATGTGAGGACAAGTA
>JBBPJP010000224.1:0-36553 GCA_038088775.1 Boletus barrowsii
CTGGACAGCCTGGTTCTTTACCACTCTGGCCTTTTGGCTTAGATCAAGTGTAGTATCTGTTCTTAATAGTTTAACCACTATTATGAGGGCACCGCCCTCATTCTTTGGTTATCAAATTTTTGTCGCCCTTGTCCCTCGAGCTCTGCTTGCAACTCCGGGGGTGTGATGACCCTGCCCATGCACTACCGGCTTGTGTTGTCGGGGGATCTCTTTTGCCTTGTTCTTCTCTTTGCTGTCTCTCCATGCGTGTCACTCGACATTCACTCGGATTCAGCAAACAGAACATCAATTTCAGTCGCGTTGCAGGCATTGTTTCAACTCGTATGCACTACTAGTGTCAATGGATTGGTTTTTGTTCGTTACCATCATGAAACCCGACTTCCGTGTCAAAAAATTGTCCACACGATGCGGCACGCCTACAGGTTTAGTTGGTTGCCGGAAAGTCGGAAACCTGAATGTGAACCAAGGGGAGGTGGTAGGTAGGTTGCATGCAGACTCATCTCAAGCTAAATGTCTCAGGAGTTGGGGATTGGTGCTTTGTGCGCTACTCGTACGAACCCAGGACTCGGGGACTTGACGCAAGCGCGCCGCTACTGATATTCAGGGTATGTAAGGGTCGTACGTTCGCTCTGTCAGCCCATCTCTCCGCGCGTAGCCCCCAGCGCCAGTGGTTCGTATCGCGCTGCTTCATCATCACTTTCTCCCATCTTTCTGTCCATGGCCGTATTTTCTTTCTTTCAATACCTTCGCGAGCAATGGCGTACCCCTCCTCAGCCCAGAGCGGTCGACCGACGTGTCAGCTCAGAGACATTTCTTGTGACTGGGTCAAACGTCGGACTAGGGTTCGAAGCTTCAGTACATCTCGCCAAGATGCGGCCCAAGTTGCTCATTGCGACCAGCAGGAGCCAAACCAAGTGTGAATTGGCACGAAAATGTAAGCCTATGCGACCACACTGACTTTCTGAATACTGACATGGCAAAAATGACGCCTCAAGCCATCCTTGAACGTTCTGAACGAGCAGTGGAACCAAATATGGAATTGTATACCTGGCCACTCGAGTTAGGGAGTTTCCAGAACGTGCGCTCCTTTGTTGACAGGTTCGCGATGGAAGGAAATGGAACCTTGAATACACTCGTCGCAAATGCCGGAGTATTTCCTAACGACTACATTCAGACGCAAGATGGTTGGGAGATAATGTACATATTTCATCTTCCTGTTCAAATAACAAGCTTCTTGATTTCATCAAACCAGGCTGCAAGTGAATTATCTTTCCACTGCGTTGTTGAGCATCTTGCTCTTGCCATACTTGATAAACTCTTCCTCTCCAGATTCGCCGTCGCGTCTGGTTTTCTTGTCGAGTTTTGCACATTACTCTGCTCCCGAGCTCAAGCCATCAGACTCGCGGAATAGCATTCTTGAAACCATCAGCCAGCCGGAATTTGGTAAGAGGTTAGTGTGACTCTTCAGCTATGCATGTCGAAATATGACCGAGAGCTATAAGTTATACTCGTTATCAAGTTTCAAAATGTGGGTATCATCCTTGATTTGCGAGAGAAAGCTGAACACTCGTGTTTCTCAGTATTAGGAATCATGTTCATTCGGGAGCTCGCGTCGCGTCTTCCCGAATCCATACCCTTCGTTGCCTGCGCCGTCAATCCCGGTTTCTGCCGCTCAGAAATAACCCGCAGCACGGTCCCGAAAGGATGGTTTTTTTCTGTCATGAAAAGACTGGCCCTCGTGCGGTCGACAGAGGAGGGTAGCAGAATACTCGTCCACGCCGCCGTTGCTAGTGATCGCTCCATGCACGGCCGGTATGTGTCTGTTTGTGAGGTTGCTGAGGAAAGTGATTACCTATTCACCCCCGAAGGGAGGGCATGTTCTGCTAAGATCTGGGTGCGAAAAATGCTGTTGCAATCAGTGTGTCTTTCCTTTCTCATTGAGTCAACAGGATGAAACTATCACACTCTTGTCTGGTATTGACGGCCGAGTTTCGGAGATCGTAGAAAAGTATCTTCGGGTCGATTTGTGATTGAAAGGTTCTGTCCTACATATTGTACGAGTTCCTGCACGTGATCAAACGCGTCGCGTGGCACAGTTGTAAAGAATGACCAACTTGGCTGTACACAACCGACAACCACCAAGAAGCTTCCGAATCTAATGCCTGCCATCCGTGCTTCTCAGCTTGAACAGGAACGCGCTGAATATCGCGCGAGTATCGTAGAGGCCATCGAGGAAGACGAAGATCCCCTCGCCGCGTATGACGACTTTATCAAATGGACGTCGCGCACCTTCTCCGAAAACGATCATAATTCAGGACTCGTCCAGCTACTTGAGGAGGCTACCAGGAAATTCAAGGACGATGCGCGATACAGCGGTGATCTGAGATACCTAAAGCTGTGGTGTACCTACGCGAAAATGGTTGAGAAACCCGCTCTCGTATACGCGTACTTGGTGAAGAAGGAGATCGGATGTGTCTATGGGTTGTTGTGGGAGGAGTATGCTTTGGCCCTTGAAAAGGAGGGACGGTGCGCAGCAAACATGGGTCAATCATCGCAGAAAACTAACTGTCCACCTCAGACGTACAGAGTCCGACAAGGTGTTTCGTACGGGGATAGCTCGCAGCGCGCGGCCCATCGAACGACTCAAGAGAAGATACAGGGACTTCCAATCCCGTCCTCCTTCGAAACACCAATCGACTTCTTTTCGGTCGAGCGGTAATCCTGAAGTCGATGCTCTCCGACGGAATCCATTCAAGAACCACGAACCACCGCCCTCGAGTTCTACGACGACCTCTAAATCATCACGAGACGTTGTCTCGTCACCTGCTGTTTCCTCAGGCTCTACGAGTAACCCTAACCCTGCTCATGGTCGCTACGCACCTATGCTTGCTCCTCCAGCTCCAGGGAGACGACCGGAGAAGCTTCGCTTTAACCTGTCGCTCTTGTTTACACCCTCTGGTGTCGAATATTCGGCGCAGGAAGTGCGTGCCCGCTCAATGGGTCTTCTAGGCAAAAAATGGGGTCCGCCGCCTGCCTCGGAGCTGCGCGATTCCTCGTCTGGTGCTGTGAAGGTGAACTTCAACGACGACGGCTCAAGAAGCACCCAGAACATGGGTGCTACTGTTGCAGGGGGCAAACGAAAGAGCACCAATGTCGTCAATGCTAGTGAACCCACTGTCACAATCAACACGAAGGAGGCCTTGGCAGACGTCTTTGGCATGTACAACTCACCGGACAAAACAGTGAAGCGTGCTATGCCAGGTAGCAAACATGCCCCCGTGCGGAAAATCGAGCCCATGGGTGGACGTAGAGTTGTTCCCGAATCCAAGCCGGAGCTCTCCCGCACCTCGCCGAAGCACGAAAGTACGAAATCTTCGGGTCCAGGCAAGTCACTACAATGGATAAGTTTAGGATAGGCTCTGAGGGTTGCTTTCGACAGCTTTCAAGCCGTTTGTTGATGAAAACGTACCGCGCAAGGAGAATCCTGCTTCCTCACTCAAGGTAAGCTCTCCTGCCTCTGTAGCTGACTTATGCCGATCTTATTCACCCATGTATGCGCTTTCTATGCAACGAATTTTTCAGTTTAAACCACATGTCGACGAACCCAAACAGGCTTCCGCTGTCCCTGAGGCTGGCCGTCGGGCGCTCTCCCTCAAAGATTCAGGCGTCGCCCCAGGTAAAGATACCCCTGCAAACCCCTCTACTACCAAACCACCGCCTGCAAGTGAATCGAAACCCTCCCTGCTCCGACCAATATCAGAAGAGCCACAAAGTTTGCCCGTCTTTTCAAAGCCCTTTACACCTGTTTCTCAAAAGGAGCCTCTCGCTCGACCTCCACGGACGATGATTAGCTCTGACGCAAAGGAGGAAAATCAAGGGCAGGCACAACAACTGCCTCAAACCTTTGTTCCGTTTGTTGACTCGAAAACACCTTTCAAGGTATTTTCTCGTCCTCCGGGCCAAGGTCAAGGCGAGAACGCAGTTGTTGGTCCCGGAGGTGGAAACGTGTTCACACCGAAGCCTCCATCTGCTGCGAGCCTCGGTCCTGACGCCAGCACGGGCGCTGGTACATTTAAGCCCTTCATTGATAATGCACAGCCGGTCGTGACCCCAGCTTCCACGAAAAAATCAAACGTGCTGCAACTGCGTGCGATACCAATCCCACCTATCATTGAGGAGGCCTCCACGGACGAGTCGAGCGAGGCTGACCTACGCGGCGCCGGTGGAGATCCTGATGCAGATGATGATGGACACGTTATTAGCAGCAGCAGCCGTAGCGGCTTTTCCGAGAGTGAAGACGGCTATGTTTATGAAGGTGGTGAGGCAGAAGCGGAAATGGAAGCCGCGGTTGTATCGTCAAGCGACAGCCAGTTCGACGATGACGAAGATTACCATCAACATGCACAAGGAGAACACGAATACGAAGATGAAGACGCATTCCGGGAGGAGGGTTTCGCAGACGAAGAAGAGGAGAACTATCGCCCACCACTGGGTGGGAGGTTTGGCCGAATCAACGTCATGACTCCGATTACTGAACGGACCTGCGAGTTTAGTACGAGAGGGTTCCCAACTCCAACAAGCACCACACGAGCTAGAGATGGTGTAAGCGAGGACGGAGAGCGGGAAGGTCAGGCAAGTGGTCGCTATGCTCTCAAAGTGGCGGAGAAACTAGCCAGGGAGGTGCGCGAACAGGAGGAAGACGACGACCATCCCGACATGCGCAACAATGTTCGGTCAGACGACCTTGAGCCCATCGAGGAACGCACGGGGACGCTCAGTCTTTCAGATTCTCTGGCAGTCGTGTCTGCGTTTAGACCACCCAATCCTTGTATTCCTTCCGACCCGCAGATCATTTCAACTCTCCTTTTGCTTCTCCCTGCAGACGGAGATTTCCATGACCTTCGAGCCCAAGACGGAGGGATGTTGGATGCACTACAGCGATTTGCAGCACGGGTGGCAAGAAAGAGTGGAAAGGGGGGGTTAATGGATGATGACGGGATGTTGGTCAATCTTGAGGGAAGGTCACTTAGGGTGTCAGGAAAGCTGGGAGAAGGAGGTTTCGGTGCCGTGTTTTCCGCACGAGAAGTCGTTAAATCTGACGGGGATCCTGACGACGAGGACCTAGAGGGTGAAGACGAGGACGAGGATAATTCCTTGGTAGCGCTGAAGGTCGTCAAGCCTCGTAATCTTTGGGAATTCCACGTTCTTCGACGAATCCATAGGACACTCCCTGCTCCTCTGATGCGCTCGGTAATCACGCCCCATGCGCTCTATGCTTTCCGCGACGAGTCTCACCTCCTGCTGGAGCTTTGTCCGCACGGTTCGCTTTTGGATGCAGTAAACCGTGCCGGGCCGGCGGGTATTTCGCAACACGGGGCCTGTCTGGACGAGCTTTTGGTCTTCTTCTTCACTATCGAGCTTTTGCGCTTCCTGGAGGGTATGCATGGTGCAGGCTTCATCCATGGAGACCTTAAAATCGATAACTGTCTGCTCCGCATCGAGGAGCTGCCAGGAGGGGCATCCTCATTGTCTGCTAATTACCAGCCCACCGGGGAAGGGGGTTGGAAGTACCGGGGTATCAAAGTTATTGATTTTGGGCGGACCATCGACATCTCGCTCTTCCCTGCACGTCACACTCAGCAGTTCATTGCTGATTGGCCTTCGGACGATCGGGATTGCTTCGAGATTCGCGAGGGACGGCCCTGGACATATCAGACGGACTATTTTGGCCTCGCAGGCATCGTGTACTGCATGTTGTTCGGGAAGTACATCGAGGCATCGTCGGTGACGCATGCACCCGATTCTACAGATTCCGAACCGGTTTTCAAGATCGCCACACCGTTTAAGCGGTACTGGCAGACGGACATACTGACAAGGTTGTTTGATATGTTGCTCAATCCTTGCCGGGTGCGCGAAGATAGGAGCCTGCCGATCTGCGAAGAATTGGCAAGTATCCGGGTTGAGATGGAGGGGTGGTTGCAGGGCAACTGTGATCGGAGTAGTAACACGCTGAAAGGCTTACTCAAGAAGGTCGAGTTATCCTCATACACGCAGTAGCCGGCGTTGTCAGCAATATTATACAGCTGTAGCAAACACGTCCAAATCTGAGCAGCGTAGATGAGATAGGGTAAGCGATGCAGCGTCCTTCTGACTCCAGCCTCACCTGATCAGCGAGACGTCCAGCGATGCATAACTATCGACCTCACCCCCATGTCGCTATCCCAGATGCGCGTAGACCACCACCACCAAATGGTGACGTTTATTCGTCATATCCGCTTGAGCTCGGTTCCACGTCGAACACTCTTATAAACCCATGGGACGTCGCGACGCCAACGGCAAGGCAGCCGAGGCAGCCGACAACCCGCCTCGGCACCCCACCCCACACACGCAATCGTACTCGCAGTGCCCTAGAACCTGTCCCAGCCCATCTTCAAGTTCCCGATACACAAATATACAGATCTTCGTCCCAAAGAGAGACAGCTCATGAGTACTACAACCACAGATCAAGCAAGTCCGATAGTGATCACCCATTCGAAGACGAGTATAGCAGCAGGAGCGACATAACCTCGCCGTACTCCCCATCGTTCAACCTTTCCGCAGATGAGGTGGGGTTTTCCCTTTACAGGATTTGTAACGAGCGCGTTAATTTCGGGTTGTACTAGGCGGACCTCAACCGGTTGACTCGAGAATTGTCCAATATAACGTGTGTGACTTGGCCTTGTCTTGCTGGTTGTAACCGAGACTCTTATAGACTGCAGTCGGAGGAGGGCCTCCGACGGTTCCAGGATGGTGAGCTCGAGGAGAAAGATGAAGAATGGCACCGCCTCGTCCCTGCTGAAGCGCGTGAGGCTCTTGGAAAACGGGAAGTCGAACGGCAGTCTGTGCTCTTCGAGGTATTCAAGTCGGAACGAGATTACGTTGCCGACCTCCAGCTTATCGAGGAGGTAGCGTAACAACCACTATCCCTCTCCTCCTCAGACTCATGTGCATCAAAGGTCTTCGTCGAACCCCTTAATTCGGCCTCGCCTCCAATAATAGGCGATGTAAACAGACAACAAAACTTCATGTCTATCGTCTTTTCCAACCTAGATCAAATCCAGCTACGTCACGAGCGAATGTTGGAGGCTTTGTTCGACCGGCAACAGGAACAGCACCCTCTCGTCCAAAGTGTCGCTGATATCATACTCGAATGTAGGCTCACTCCTTTGCACAAGGCTCTTGAAATCCTGCTTATTCATTTACTAGCTGCTTTTCAATTCCAGGGAGACTATGAATCCTACATTAAGCATTATCCCCTTGCAGAACAACGCCACCGCACCGAACTCAAATACAACAAGCGCTACCAGGAATTCATGCAAGACTGTTCGCAAGATCCGAGACTCAAAAAGCGAGACTTGATCACATTCCTCTCACGACCTGTGACGCGTCTTCCGCGCCTCAATCTTATTCTTAAACATCTCCATGAATTAACCGATCCTAATCACCCGGATTCTGAGGACCTTCCTGTCATTTTATCTATTCTGAATGATTTCTTGAAGAGTACCCAACCCGGAATCGAGGCTGCGGAAAATAAAGTAAAGTTCTGGGATCTATGTGAAAGCTTAGTATTCAACAAGGGAGAAATTATTGTAGTGTATATTTGCTCTCGCCCTTCTTCTGCACTGATATCCCGCTATAGGAACTGGACTGGTATAGTGATACTCGCTCCCTCATCTATGCTGGCGCATTGGCTCGCAGGTCCAAATCCGAAATGGATTGGAATCCGTGGTTTGACCTCTATGTAGCACTGCTAGATAACTTTTGTAAGTGTTTACTTAGGCAATAATTTCCTTTCTTTTGCTTACAATGTTGCAGTGTTGATAACGAAGGAAGAGAAACGAGGAGGTGTAAGAAAGCGTTTGGTTGTGTCCCGGGTACGCAAATTTTGTGGTCTTGACAAGTCCACCTATAGATGACGTGTCCAGCCTATTCCATTAGAATACCTCAGGCTCGGCAGCTTTGAGGATCCTCCTGAGACCAGGAAAGAGCGCACCGAGGAAGGTGGTATACTAGATAGTTTGCGAGGGGCTTATCGCTCAATCTACCCGTTCACAATCTTTCACGCCGTCGAGAAGTCTACCCGGCGATACACGCTGTACGCACCATCCGAATCCGCCAGAAAGAAGTGGTATGATGCGCTGGTGGATGCCAAAGGAGTCGACGATGTCAGACGTGAGGCCAATCAGGTAAGACGTCATTTTTCAAGCACAGACCGTTTGCTCAGATCATTGTTAATAGTGGTTCACACCTCAAGTCGTAGAGGATGGTGCCTTTCGAGTTCCGAGCCATAAAATGCCCCGACAAACAGTGCTGAAAAGGCCACCGTCTGGTCGAGTGATACAGGCAGTATCTTTTGGTATGTGTGAATCAATTCGGATGGTAACGATGACCTGACTCTTCTCAGTTACTCACGGTGGGAAAACGTTTATGGCAGTGGGTTGCTCAACAGGTATCTTCGTGGGTCGCAAAGGCGAAAGTAAGATTTTCGCGCACCTCTCCAATGCCATACTCTACTCACAGCTATCGTTAGATTATCGGAAGATACTATCTTTCGAGAATGCCAAGAGTATCATTGTGCTTCAAGACTTCAATAAGATAATCATCCATCACGACAGTTATCTCATATCCTATTCGCTTGAGGTGCTCGCACGGGTTGCTCAGTACCAGTCGCCACCAAGTAGCCTCGACGCGTCTCTTGAAACGATTGCGGCTCAAAACGTCCTCTGCTGCCAGGCTGGGCAGATGGGGGACAGGACAATCAGTAAATCACCCACTCACCCACTTTTCGTCTTCATCTGAAGAATACTGTCTCCAGTTGTTTATGCTGTCAAGAATTTCCTACAAACTACAGTCCATGTAGTAGAGGCTTGTCGCCCCTCTGAAATCCGCTCAGCGTCGCCTCGGGTCATGCAAGCCGGCCTCCTTTCTTTCCGGCCTTATGGTGAAGTATGGGATGTCTTCTTTATTCCGTATAAAATACTGATCTCAAACAAGTCCTTGTATGTTCCCAAGGACGTATTCGCTGTCATGCCTTTAGCCAAGACAATCGCGATTTGTACGGAACGCGGTATCGTCATCGCCAACCCAAGCAGGTAGGTAGTACTTTGTCCTCCCCACCATGGCTTACCTCCTATGTTACTCCAGTGCCTCTTCCTCTGCTGTTACCCTCGTCCCGGATTTTGGTAGCGCTTCGCACAATGCCGCGACAGCAGACCTCAAAACTCGATGTGAGGATGCCAAACCTCTTGGACTTGTCAGACATGACGCCACGGAACTCATGGTTATCTACGATAGTAAGTGACATCGATGTTACGGTTTTGCCGAACCCACATTGAGCTCATGGCACTTCACAGCAATGGGATGCTATATTACTAAATACGGTCAGCCGACGCGTGACTCTGTGTTCATCCGCTGGGAGATCAAAGCTACTTCTTTCTTACACCGTCCTCCTCACATTCTGCTTTTCTCGTCGGAATTCATTGAGATCAGGGACGCACAGACGGGTCTGCTCAAGCAAGTGATCGAAGCCGTCGATATACGTCTCCTTATCCAAGCACCACTCTCACGGGGGTCCTTGTATGTCGCAATGCGGGGCCAGAAGGACGATGAAGATGGGTTAAGTGACCGGATCGTCGAGCTTGTAGAAACTACGGAAATTACACCGAAAACGCCAATTCCAGGGCCGTTTAAAGCCGTGGAAGGGTTGTGGGATGAGTGGGACATGTAACAAGGCACTACAGGCTACCTTACTAAGATTCACATACTATGTAATTTATGCTACATGATCTGGGAGGTTGTATGTAATACCACGGGGCTTTCTTCTCAATTCTAGTCGAACATCATGCTTGTTTTAACCATTGATTTTAGTTTGGAAACACTGTCGTATCAGCGGAACCTGGCATAGCAGGTACCACGTCCCGCATCTGGACAGGAAATGGCATCAAGATTACTTTAGTGCACCGTTTCGCAAACTGAACGGCAGTTATGAGTGGTGGCAAGGCGCACGCCAAAAGGATGCAGGCTGCGACGGCAGGCGACTGCACAAAAACTATGAGCTTGAAGACGGCCATACAAAATATGCCGAGAAGGGGGATGGCATGGAGAAATTTAGTTAGAGTAGGGGTACTCTACAAATAAGATGAGATCATAAGAGACCGAAACTAAAGGAAAGAAAAACAGAGTAGAAGCAACTTACCTGGAGAAAATGGGTGTTGACGACGATATGAAGGTTGATGGTATACACAAGAAGAGCCAGCGTCGTCGCTCCCAACGCATGCGATGCTGAGATTGCATGGATGCTGCAGCCACCATGACTGTTAGCAATACTCCGATACAGTCGAGAAATGGCCAACGTGAGGAATGCCATGAGCTGTTCAGGACCCGTTTCAGTACTGGGTGAAACCAGCAGATGCAAAATATATACCAAGTTCAACGTGATTTTCCGCAAGTCCTCAAGCTCTCTCGTGAGCTCGACGGAGAAGGGGGGCTCAGTTCCCGAGTTGATTTGGAGTGAACCGACCAGCTCGCGAAAGAGTGTGTTAACCCTGGATGCCATAGGGAAAGTATTCATGAACGGCTCTTTCTCGAGCACACACGAGTATATATAGGATAGAAGCGGATCGAGCACTGATTACTCTGGGGACCTTTGTGCGGAGCTGCGCACTGCTGGCGAATAAGGAGGAGTGCATGCTGTCTCCTGAGACATTGCATGCTGAATGGGAGATGGATCTACTGGGTTTCGCATGCCAGTGACGCCACCAATCTAGACCCCCGGAGAAATTGTTGGTGCGAACATCGCTCGAAATATGGGTCTCGAACGCAGTCGAAGCAACCAGTATCCTGTGAGCAGGGTCGACGACAGCACCGAATCGTAGTTTGGGTAACCGGCATCGTCATCTATGTATGGGGGAAATGCCGGAGGTCTGGGCAATTCCACCAGTAGGATGGCTACTGCATTGTGGGGTAGTGGCGGCTGTATTGGACCCACTCATGATAACGACAGTGGCCTCGAACACATCAACACAGGAACTACAGGAACTAGACCTAAGAGTCTAGACCCACCTATAGACCAAAGCAAAGAATGTCAAAGAAGAATGGGAAATACAACTGCGGTTTACCTCTAGTAGAATGCTGCCATGGTTTAAGTGCAAGAAGATCAACCTCGGCTGGCAACCACTAGGTTTCTTGTCCCAAAAGCCAATTGCGGGGCGGCGGCCCTCTTGTTCCATAGTCTAATTAGATCCACGTGACCAATTATGTTTGGTGTCTTGTTTGGTTCCCATACTCTGTCGAGTCAAATCGTGTCCTTCCCTCTCCTCGTTGCACCTTGCAACTCGATACTCATGTCCCCAACAGTCTCATCGGTGAGCTAGACATTACCACGGGATTCTTATTTCTGAAAAAAAAAACCCCATCTTTGCCTCCAGCCAAACCGTTAATCTTTTCGACATAATCAATACGTGCTAGCTTATCAAGTGTCTCAATCCCTCCTTGACGCAATCGTCGCGCTCACACTTCATCAGATGAATCAATCCTCTCTTTACTCAGATGAGGACCAGGATTCCCTCTTTGGCTCGCCACCTCCGCCCCCAGTCAGAGGTAGGTCACCATCACAGGAGACCCTCGTCGCAGGAGGAGGAATTGGCCCCATAATCGCCGTTCCGAGTATGGAAGTGGGCAGAAAAAATGTGGGGACCATTGCACTTCCTGGTTCCCATATGTCATGTGCTGAACTACCAGCCGATCTCCCAGCTTCGAGCTTGTCACTTCCCCGTCCTTCATCAAATCGTGATTCGTCGAGTATCGTGCCGCCCAACATCACCCGGACATCTAGCTCGGTTCACACACCAGTAGTTACCTCTCGGTCCTCCACCCGTTCCGTCCCTTCCAGAGCTTCCTCTGTGGCCAGCACTATACCTCCCGTTTCTGCTTCCACTAGGAAGCGAAGAACCCCCAAATTCAAGTCTGTGACGCCAATTTCCGTTGCACCACCCATCCCCTTACCGGGACCGAATGAACCAACTCCACCAAATTTCCTTCGCTCGCAGTCCTCATTACTTGGTCTTGCGGGCCTGGTAGGTTGTGTTAAGCCTGCACAGCTATACACCCATCCTCAGCCCACTCCCGTCCAACAATCCCGTTCACATTCGCCGATTCGCGGTTCGACGCCAACTCATCCGATTGTACTCGATGATGATCATGACACCCCCCACATTGGGAAACGCTCTTGCAGTCAACTTCAGATGCCACAGACCCTGGATCAGCTCGATCCGGAGACACTACGCTCCAACATTATGAACTCTCTCGCGAAAGAAAAGAATATTTTACCTGTCCTTGAATCCTTGATCACGCTTCTCGGAGGAGAACCACACCTTCCCCCTCCGAATCCTCCACGTCAACCATTCGCACGGCCCTACGGACATGGTATCTTTAATATACAACCTTCTCCCTCTATACCGCCCCTCTCCGCTTCTGGCGTTTTGACAACAACTTCCGGCGTCCCACCGCCGAAACGTCGAAAGCTCAAACACGTACCTGCCGGGGCCATTGATTGGGATGTCCCTTTCCCGTTTGCGCCTGGTGAGGGTCCCGAGGCGTATCGTGATACTTGGGCGCGAGATAGGATGAAACAACTCGCAACCCAATTATTAAAACTTGTAAAAGACGCCGCTAAACGGGCTGCTATTAAAACCGCGAGGAATGGAGGAAAGGTCTCCACGGGACAGGATAGGGCTCAGTCGTCTAGGAGCGCGTCTGTTGAGACACAGATTGGGGGAATTAACTCGGCGCAGCACGGTACAAGTCATTGCACCGGAACGGAAGCAAGCGTCCGCGAGTCTCCGCTGAACACCATCATGATTGAGCAAGCTGGGATGTCAGTGGACAATTTGGTTCATTATCTAGGCTCGCTGGAAACACCCAGTACGACTGGTTCGTCGGATCTTGGTTCCAAGGATGGAATGTCTGTGGATTCGGAAGCCACGGTTGAAGAAGGTGGTTTGGTTGCCTCCTGTGATTACTCAGCATTCGAGGAATGGTTGTTGTCTCAACTCCAACAATTCGTACCGCTTGAACCAAATGCACCCATCCCAGAGTCGGACTGGGATGCTCGCCTATCGTCCTTAAGCTCTTCAACATCTAGCCCCACGCCGGACATCCAAGTTTCAACGCCGCATACGATGGGTGATGAAGCAATCGATCCCGCCCTGTTGGCCATATCTCAGCAGTCTGCATCAGCACCTCAATACCACTTACCAACTTCACCAATGTCCGCACGCACGCTTGGCGATATCTCACAAACGCTAGACATTTCTACAACCCCACCTGTGCTCGCACACTCACCACGCACTTCGCTAAGCTCCTTCCCAGAGCCATTGACACCTCTTTCTGAGGCTTTCGCTGATGCACCAACTAGTACGATAATCCATCAAGATTCTGTTTGTGGTACGCGTTGCATCCTCTAGCCACGTAAGGTTCAAGCTGTACTTACGAATCCCGCTTCCAGACCCTCTCCCCCATCAACCTGTCGAAAAGAACCATTCCTCACCACCTGCAGATCATGTTGAAGCTACGGCGTCGTCCTGTCCAACTGAATCCTCCGAGCCCCCGCGCGTCACCGCAGCACAGAAAGGCGAGGCGAGGGCCACTAGGAGCACCGCTTCCGCCACGCCGTTTACATCCAGTCGATCTACTCCCAGCTCGGTTTCTACCTCTAAGGGTGCACTTGATAAGCAGGCGATTCTCGAACGTGCGCGAGAGTGCCAGAGACAGCTTGTTGCAGAGATTGAACGGGCAAAGATGGAACTATGGGAAACGACGCTCGAGAATGCTGTGTTGGTGCACTTTACGAGAGATGGGATATTATGATCGTCTATACAAAAGTTAACTTTAATTTGATAGTACGAGTGCATTGAGGTCGTACCGAACAAAATAATGGCATGACTCGCATTTAGCTACATACCTTACATAGATAGGCTACATACACAACATGAAAACACTCGTTAAACATTCCATCCCACATTAACAGAGAATCGCCGACTTGAGCTTTCGTTTGGACGGCTTGCATGACTTGCCCTTTAGTCCTTGTTCTCTAACCCGGTCTACCCATTCATCCCAATGCTTCGTGTGCGTATACCATGTGCCTGTTCCAAGTGCTTCGAGCGTGTCGTGTTCGCTCAAGAAATCTTGAATCTCCGCTGCCATCTCCTTTGCCTTTCCCCTAGCATGCTGCGCCCGATACGCGAGACCCTCTGCCATTTCCCAAGCCATCCCTTTGGAGAATTCAGCGCTAGCGGCGACCGCCTCCGAGGCATCATAAAGCCACTTCGTCCCTCTGTCCCTGATCTCCTTTGCGCGTTTCCGAGCACGCTCGTTGCCAGCATGTAATGTCTCCTTGATCATCTCAATGGACTCGAGACTTTTCTCCCAGTGCTTCGCTGACTGCTCTATGAGCGTCGTCGCCTGCGCGAGGATGATCTGAGTCTGCCTGGATATAGCTTGGACGAGGGCATCGAGGGCGTCGAGGATGTCCTGCATGTCCCGGCTTATGGTGGAAAAGGCAACAGCGGCACATTCCTTGACGACGCCAGGAACGGAAGTGTGCACCAAAGCAGATACCGTGTGTCCGGTTGGGACCGGACCGGAATGATAAGAAGTGGTGGGATTGGTCTCTGGTATAACAGAAAGCGCCTTCGGACGACTGTCTGGGGGGAGGAGAGAGCGAGAAGGTTGCAATATGATGTCTTTAGAGAACCCCGAACCTTCCGACAGTGTTGACGGAACCACGCGCCTGAAGTTGGGGGGGTTGGTATGTGAGAGCGTCATTGAGGTTGACTCCGCACTAAAGACCGACAGTGAAAGGTCTTTAAATGGAGAAGGCATGGCCACAACCGAGCTGTCCAACGTTGTGGAGGGGGGAAGACGTTCTCGATATGGTGCTGGTCGGAGCATTTGCCAAAACGAGCCGGAGGCGTAGCTAGGACTGAGAGTCGCAACAGTAGGAGTAGAAGTGAATTGTTGAAGGGAAATCGGGATGGCGGTCCGAACGACTACTCCAAGGACTAGAGAAAGAATCGCGATGCTGCTCTCATAAGCCAAAAGCGGATAGCTAAGTGGCAGGAACCTTACATCGTCAGAGCATGTGTACTGGCCATTATATTCTTGGAAGTATTGTTGTCAGGGGACCATAAGCGGGAGAAGGCCCGATAAGCGCGTGAGGAGTCTAGAGTGTCAATGGACTCCTTGTCGACTACCGGGGGGTTCTCTGCAGTAATCCGGAGTATTTGATAATCAGGGATGCTAAGCATGTCCCATGCACCCTGAGAAGAGCCTGTTTCAACAGTGTTGAGGTCGGGAAGCTCGCTGGAGTATACTGATGAAACTAAAATCGGTAACCGTAACACGTGTTCAGGGAGATGCAGTGGACAACATGGCAAGAAGACAATCGCGAGAGGGCGAACACATGAAAAGTCCATCAAAGCCAACTGGGGGGAGTTGCGGTCAGTTCACTCTTAATAAGCATTCAAGACCTACGTCATCGGCGGTGTCATGTGGGTGGAGAGTCTTGTCAAGGACCGTGATTGTACGGGGGAATGCATGGTCATGCTCAAACGAACCGGAAACAGTCAGTTGGCGTATAGATCCTTGCAGATTATCAAGGTCAGTGCTGACGGTGAGACCTGCACCATGCACGACTTTCTGTAGGAGCCTGTTGACTAAAGACCACTTGAAAATAGTGGGGAACCCATAGAGGAAAATCTTGAGTTCGGGACCAGATGGAGAGGGAATCGATGTGCCTTGCGGCCGGGTGGAGAGCATCTGCGAAGCAGAAAGCATATCCTCGTCATCAACTTGGCAAGTGGCTGACGGAGCGTCCGAATCGGTGGGAGAGGAGAGGGTGTCAGAGTTGCATTGAATCTCTTCGTAGGATGTGCTAAGAGGTTCTTTACAGGAACTAGTGATGGGATCCGGAAAGGATAAGCGAAGATCTCGGGACGAATTATGAACGGTAGAAGCATGAAGGGAGCTGGAACGCGACGAGCTGAGAGTACTGATCATGCTTTGATCGAGACCCTCATTGACGCGTAACTCCTCTGGAGAGGTGTCTTGAGTAGGGTTCGAGTCAAATGCAGCAGAGGGCTGGGAAAGGGAGGGCACGTGGGGATTCGGCGCAAGGACGTCATTGGGCATGCCCTCGTCGGCGCTGTCGTCAATTAAGCCTTCCCAGGCATCAACGTCGCCATCGCGAGAGCTCCCGTAGCTCAAGGAGGACCGTCTTGACCTAGAGCGAGATATATCCTCATGATCTGTCTCCCTGGAGGAATAGATGGAGTCATTGTCATCGGAATCCTTGTCTGTGCTGGCGATGTCGAGCCAGTCAGAGTCGGAGTGATTGTCAAGCTCTGAAACAGTAGGACTATCAGTAGGAATGGACATTTCTGATGAAGCTAGTGGTCGTTGTAATGAAAGGGGTGCGAGGGCACGCAGCCTTAAGAGTAGCCACCGTCTTTGGCTCTGTTTGACCTCTCTCGGTCTGACACCCCTTCACACGGCTTACTCCGATTCGAGCCCACACGGGACTGACACTGACAGACCTGCCTCAGGATGTCCTCATCCTCGTATTCCTACACCTGCTAGTCGAGGACGTGCTTGTGTTAATGCAGGTAATTCGACAGGTCCTTGATACGCTATTCACTGACAGTGAGCACACCACCGACACGTAGACATGTCGTATCATGCACGCTCTCGGTTCGGATTACTTGTGGCACGCGCTTATCCCCGATTGTGATATTCCCCTGGATATCCCCCGAGTTATTCCTTGCGACTGGCAGCTGTCAAGTCTTTGAAGCTGAACCCTAGATGGAGAAACCCCCGCATTCAGATGCGTCGCGCCCAGTGCATCATCTCGCGGAACTCTTCAATCGTCGATGACATGCGCTTTCTCCCCGGCGGTCGTTGGCTTGTTACTCTTCGACATGGGTGATCCACGTTACACTCTGGTCCATCGGAGGTTCGAACTCAGTATTCAATGTCACTGTTGTCGGTCGTGTCCGATTTTTCTGTGCCAACCATCATCATGAGAGTTGGAGCAACCTTTGCACACGGACCCGAGGTGTAAGCGCTTTTTATTCATCGTAGAATTAACAGTTCAATAAAGTCCTCAGAACCATTCAGGTCTACCACGTCTTCCTACCGGGCGACTCTTCAACCCGCCATTCCTTGGTATTCGAAGCCAGGCCGAGTGAACACCATCCCGTGGGTCGAATGGTGGCGATGAAGATAGACGGCGACACCATGATTGCTTGCAGTGTTCGCTCCTCAGTCTTCATTATCAAAACAACAACAGGGCCAGATCATTTGCGTAAATATTATTTCAAAAGCCACTGCTGTCCTTGACTGTCCAAATTGGGTAAGCTCGACACTTGGAAATGAGCATTGCACTCATGCATGAGATAGCCTCTGCATAGTTTGCGTATATTTTTATAAGCTGCCATTCATCATTCTCGACCACCCGGACTGTCTCTCCCCATCTGTGCCACGCTGGCCAGAAAAACAGGCTGTTGAAAGCTCTCTGATAGCCAGTACCTCGTGGAGTTCAGACGTTCCGTTGATCTGCGAATTGTCCGATGACGCACCCACAAATAACACAACCGCTTATTCTTGCACCATGTTCGAATATCCAACCATCCCCACCCAGCGCTCGGATGCCACAAGCCTAATCAAGATGGTTCATGTGTCATTCGACGGCAGGACTATAGAACGTACGTTGAGCGTCGTACCGTGTCGTTTCATTCCGTTGGCTGGGGAAATTCGAGTATCCTCGTCGGGGAAGCGAGCGGTCTGGCTCACCAAGGACCCTGATATGCATGAACTTGCTTTGATGAAGTTTGCTCTCGGAAGGGGAACTGCAAAGGGGACGGGATCTTGTATCTCTACGCTGATTCCATCGTCTTCGGGCTTGCCGTTTAATCCTGGATATTTTCATTCCTTTGTGTTTGACGAAATTTCGTGCACGATGGCTGTTGGTCTGCCAACGGGAGAGTTGTACATACGAATAGTACTAGCCCCTATCGATTGCCGATTTGGCACGTGAGCACAGACTGACTCGTGTCCTCGTGTTCGTGCAGCTGCGACCCGTACAATTCCGTCGGACAGCGCAAGCCAGTCTTGTCGAAAGGCTGCAAAACATCCGATAGGCACCAGAAGATCTCGTGTCAAGTCGTGTCGTGTCTCCGATCGATCTCGGACGTGTCTCGTCCGACCAAACACACCTCTATAATGGACCACGAAATCGATCGCTTTGTGCAGGCAATTCTTATTGCCGTCGACCCCTCACAGGTCGTACTGCACCAGCAAGCTCTCGAGTATCTCTCCAACGTCCAGCAAAATGTACACGAAACGTGGCGTCTAGCTTTGACAGTGTTCGTAGAGATGGACTCCCAAGGCCAAGGCCGTAAGTATCCCCCTCAAGCTAGATTTTCGTCCTTGCGCATGTTAGACGAGTTTCTTGATAACCGGTGAGCACTCACTCCTCTACGTTCTGCCGAGCATGGAAAGTATCCTAACACACAGCATAGGTTTGAACCATTGGACGACGAAACGTGTCGAACAATGCAGCAGTCCATCATATCTTATATACAATCCGAATATGTTTACGGTCCTGCAGAATCTACGGCAACATGTGCGTCAGTCTTTTCCCTTTGCTCCTCCGTCTAAGCTCGTCGTTTCCTCAGTCTTACGCAACAAGTTCTCGCATACACTTACGTTGTTTTTTCTCTGTACCTACGTGGAACAATGGCCCTCGTTCTTTACCGACATTTTCTCTCTACTCCGCGTCGCGGAATCGACAACCCAACCAAAATTCAATCGCCACGTATCCTTGTTTCTGTTCCACCTCATCCTTGAGATATCGGGAGAGGTCGCAGATCAAACCATCAAGTCTGCACGTACGTTTAATCCTGTTCGACATACACGGGATGCCCGTGTGAGAGACGCTGTCCGAGACCGCGATGCTTCCTTAATTAATGAGGCCGTTCTGACCATCGTTGCTGACGAAGCTGAGCGCATGGCGATCCTACGCAAATCAGATAACGTAGATTCAAAAGCCTTGGGCGACGTGGTCGAAGTTGTTGATTGGGGAGTACGGACCTTTGGATCTTATGTTGGTGCGTGGTACACACGGCATTCAAGGGTAAATTCGAGTGCTCACTGTCTAGATAGGTTGGATCGACATTAATTTGACTGTGACTGCTACCTCGGTCCCCCTGCTCTTCACGTTGCTCTCTGACCCGTCACTGCCCATTCGGCTGGCGACGTCTGCTGCCCTACTTCGTATTGTCTCCAAAGGCTTGAAGGAGCCAGAAGACAAGTTGCAGTTGGTAAAAGTGCTCTCTCTAGGGCAGGTCATCGATGCACTGGAAGCAAGAACGCGCGAACAACAAATTCAACGCGGTTTGGACGAAGGTGAGGACGAGGGGGAAGAGTCATATCGCGAAGCGCTCGGGAAGCTGCTCAATGTACTGGGTTTAGAAATTCTGAAATTGATCGATGTATGCGTCTCCGTTCCATTTGAATCTCTCACGTCTCATACGATTTCCAGGACTGCACAAAGGCCGACGTAGTGGCAGAGGCTAAGCGGTTGCACAGCCAAGTCCTGCCCGTTATGCTACGCTTCATGGCCGACGAGTATGACGATACCTGTTCAACGGTGTTTCCCCTACTACAAGCCGTGCTCGCTAATGTATGTTGCGCTTGGTATTCGATTGATTTGCAACTGACTTGGACATAGTGCAAGAGGAGCAGGAAGGTGTCCTCAGACGTACTGGATGATGCCACCAGGTCATTCCTTAGGTCACTACTGGACGTCATTCTGCAAAAGATGAGATGGGATAAAGACGAGGATCCTGCCAATCTGGACGAAGATGATCTTGTAGCTTTTGATGGCCTTCGAAAGGTATGAAGCTTGTGTATATCTTTCCGCAGTCACTCATTCACTAAGAAGGACCTAAGAACATTTATGGATTCCATCTTGACCATAGAACCCGATCTCGTCACTACTGCCGTCCGAGCCCTGGTGCTTGCAACATTCTCAGCATATAGCAGTGGTGTGCATGTGGAGTGGAACGACGCAGAACTAGCTATATATCTCGTATATATCTTCGGAGAAATCAGCAAAAGTTCGTCACTCGAATTCTCTGCCGACATCGTGCTCATGTACCTCTAGGTGGTGGGAAAGGTCGCGCAGCGTTCTGTTTGGCACCTGCGATACCGAAAGAAAGAAAAAAGGAGGTTGACTATTCCGAATATTCTTTGACCCCTCACGGCGAGATTCTGTCGGCCCTTGTGCAATCTGGGATCTCAGCACATCCACATCGTGCAGTTGTCATGCAGTTTTTCGAAACTGTAGCTAGATACGGTGACTTCTTCAAAATCCGAAAAGGCTGCATCATGCCAACGATGGAAGCCTTGGTCAGCAATCGGTGAGTAATACTGTCTGTTTCAAGCCCGTTGCTCACTTCTCGCAAAGGGGACTCCACAGTACAGACGAATCCGTTCGGTCACGGGTGTTCTATCTTTTCCATAGATTCATCAGAGAAGGCAGGAATGACATCTCGCCTGAGCTTGCAGTCAACTTGCTTGAAAACATTAGGGATCTTCTGGTCATTCAAATCGAAATACCAAAGACGGAAAGTCCAGAAGATGATCCGCTCACGGAAGCGATCAAAAACCCTGGAATATTTGACTCGCAGCTGTATATTTTCGAGACCGTCGGCGTTCTTCTTTCATTGCTGTCCAAGACAGCAGAGCAACAGGCTAATTTGTTTTTGTCAATTGTCACCCCTTTGCTGGGGGACTTGTCCGCCAATGTTTCGGTGGCAAATGTGGACAAAGACGTGTTGCCCATTTTGCGTGTCCACCACACTATTATGGCGCTTGGCAATATCGCAAAGGGCTTCCCGGACTACCCATCCCCTGTTCCAGAAGGATACACCTTTGCTCCATTGGGGGTATTCCGACAAGTTGCCCAGGGCATTCTTCTCTCTCTGGAAGCTATGAATACCGTGAAGTGTGTGCGAGACGCGGTGAACTCGTTCTTCAGCTTTCAAAGCACCTTTGGCTAACATTCTTTAGACCAGGTACGCGTTTTCTCGAATCATAGCAACTACCGGATCCAACGCAACGCACCATATCCCTCCGTTGATGGCCAATCTTCTTGTCCACTTCGAGCCATCAGAATTGGTCGATTTCATGAATTTCATCGGCCTACTGATCCACAAGCTCCAGGTGAGCATATGCATATGCTTCTACGTATACGTCTCTGACTTTTCAATTGTTTGCGACGCAGAAAGACATGTTTAATGTTCTGGACGAGCTTCTGGGACCACTCAATGCCCACATTGCCCAGCTCCTCTCCCAGCCAATTACTGGTACCGACGACAGCCTGGCCCGTGTTGATACGAAACGTTCATACCTAACGCTCCTCACCAACGTAATCTCGTCTGATCTTCATGACGTGTTCATTTCCGAGCGTAGGAGTGTACCTTCATGGATGCGTTCCGAAGTGGCTAATTCGTGTTGATAGGGAATAAAATTGCATTAGAGTCTCTCCTCGAAAATGTCTGTCGATTCGCACAGGATATCTCTGAC
Source organism: Boletus barrowsii (assembly GCA_038088775.1). NCBI lineage: Eukaryota > Fungi > Basidiomycota > Agaricomycetes > Boletales > Boletaceae > Boletus > Boletus barrowsii. The sequence goes on from JBBPJP010000224.1 coordinate 21,685, forward strand.
CCGAGCAGTCAAAAGTCTGCATTCTCTTTCTTCGGGCGTTGCGTACAGGTTTGGTGTAATCCCCAACCATCAACCGATGGGAGTGAGACCAGACTACAAATCGTGCCTGGATTTGAGCGCTTCGTCTATGAACGCCTGGTTCCTGCGGCATTCGCGGTGTTGTCCTCACCGCAATTTAATCCCAAAGACGGACAAATGCTTATGGTGAGTCAAGTAAACCTCTGCGAAGCTTAGTTTCTGACCACGCTCATCAAAGGTACTACTGGAGATAGCTAATTTCCTGCAGATGGTGTGCAAAATTAGGGGTACAGAAGCTCATGACTTTTTCGTGAGCGTATTTTTACCGTCCCAAAATTGGCCGCCAGACACGGCATTGGACTTTACCGCCAAATTGCGAGATTTGGACAACAAAGCGTTCAGAAAATACTTTTCCGAGTTCGTGAAAGCGTCACGTTCTCAGGGTGTATCGTAGCGTATGACAGGTGTTACATGTTTCTAATGGAGTAGCCACGTGAGACGAGAAGGTTGGGGTTTATTTGGCAAAGGCTTTGGAATCTAACAAGGGCAAACAAATGTTCCCGATTGAGGCTTCTAAGGTACCCTGATGGAATAATACATCGTTAGTCAGTGAGGCCTTGAGGAATGGCATCAAGTGAGTTCTAGTTGGCTCTCGGGTATGTTCGCTACCTGACTGGGCTCCGTGAAGCTCGCCGTACAACTAAGCCTAAAATCGTGGGTGACCAGATCTTTCTCGACGTATCACAGCCTGACCACCTCTCCACATAGAAAGCCCCACGGAAGGTACGCCCAATTTGGCCATCAGTGGGCGTCCCAAATTGAGGAGTTGCAGCACGAGGCAGAAGTATCTGCAGAGGAAACATGGAGTCGTCTATCGAAGAATATACGCGAGATCCATAACCACAATGCATCCAAACTCTCTTTTGAAGAGAACTATCGCTATGCGTACAACATGGTCCTCTATAAGAGCGGTTCCATGTTGTACAAGGGCGTTTGTCAGCTCGTGACGGAGAACGTCGAACGGCTTGCCCAGGAGGATATCGTACCCACGTTTCCCAGTCGCAGTGGCAGTGACCCGATGCAACAAGGTCAAGAAGCCGAGCTATTGTTGCGGGCGCTTAGGCGCGTGTGGGACGACCATACTGGGAACATGTCGAAACTGCGGGACATTCTCAAGTACATGGTAAGCTCGTTCCTTGCGTCACGAGTTACGCGTTGCTCACGCATATCAGGATCGCGTGTATACGAAATCAAACGACGTGCCCGAAATATGGGATGCAGGTCTAGAGCTGTTCTTGAAGTGTATCATTCGCCCTCCGATACAGGATCACGTCGTCTCTGCCGTCCTGACGCTGATTCAAATTGAGCGAGATGGCTATGTGATCAGCCGCTCAGCTGTGAAAGAGTGTGTAGACGTGCTCCTCCAGCTCGTAGTGGATCAAGAGGGTAGGACGGTCTACAAAAGGGACCTCGAACCGGCAGTTCTGTCTGCCAGCGAAGTGTTCTACAAGGCTGAAGCAGAACGTCTAGTGTCTACTTGTGATGCTCCAGAGTATCTCCGCAGAGTCAGTCTCATGCTTGCATGGCTGCTACTATGTTGCTGATGCCGTGTAGGCAGAGGGTCGATTCGAGTCTGAAACATCGAGAACGCATCACTACCTCTATTCCCAGACTGGTTCGCCGTTGCTCAGGACGCTTGAAAAGTACCTTTTGACCCAGAATCTAACAACTGTCATCAACATGCCCAGCTCAGGACTTGATTCGATGATCGACCTAGATAAAGTGGAGGATCTCAATCGTCTTTTTCGACTCTTCACTCTGGTTCCCACTGGCCTTCCAACACTGAGGCGCTCGCTCAAAGACTCCGTCTTACGGAGGGGCAAGGACATCAACCAGTCGTCAATCACCATTGATGTTGCAGAAGATGTTGACGTAGATGCTGACGATGTCGACGCTACAGGGACCGCAGCAAAGGGAAAGGGGAAAGGGAAAGCCCGGGGCCCGCCTCAGACTCTATCCTTGGCATTGAAATGGGTACAGGATGTCCTGGACCTCAAGGACAGGTTTGACCGATTCTGGAAGAATGCCTTGGAAAGTAATCGGGAGGTTGAGAGCGCTTTAAACGAGGTATCTACGCGTATAGCCAGCCTTTTGCTTGCACTGATATAAACTGCGCAGGGTTTCGAAGACTTTGTCAATCTGAACGAGAAGGCTCCCGAGTTTATCTCCCTGTTTATCGACGAAAATCTTAAGAAAGGACTTAAAGGTGTAGGTCAACATCCACTTTACGGACCATTGCTATTCATTACTGTTACCTAGAAAACAGATATCGAAGTTGATTTGGTCCTGGACAAGACGATTACGGTTTTCAGGTACATTACTGAAAAAGACGCATTCGAACGATACTACAAGAACCACCTTGCCAAGCGCCTGCTTTTTGGCAGATCTGTTTCTGATGATGCGGAGCGTGGCATGTTGGCGAAGCTCAAAGTCGAGTGTGGTTACCAATTCACGCAAAAGCTGGAAGGGATGTTCAACGACATGAGAATCTCTTCCGAGACCATGCAAGATTACCGACAACATTTGCAAAACATATCTGTAAGTCAAGGAATTTTCAAAGTGGAGAGAAAACTCATTTTTGCTCCAGCCTCTCGGGTTGGAAATATCTGTGACAGTCATGACCTCCACCTTCTGGCCTATGTCATATACTGCATCCACATGCGTCTTTCCAGAGATCCTGTCCAGATCTTGCAAGAACTTTGAGAACTTTTACCTTTCTCGTCACTCAGGTCGAAGGTTAACATGGCAACCGTCCCTCGGAAATGCTGATGTCCGCGTGCAGTTCAAGGCCCGGAAACATGATTTGAACGTGTCAACGTTTGCCCTGATCATCCTTCTCCTCTTCGAGGATGTGGGGGACGATGGCTTCTTAACGTATGAGGTATGTGGGTCGGCTGTCATCGTGGGGGATTGGCGCCGAGGACCTACTGGCCACAGGAAATCAAATCCACGACGTTGATACCAGAGCAAGAACTGCAACGTCATCTGCAATCCCTCGCTTGTGCCAAATTCAAAATCTTAAAGAAGCATCCGCCGGGCCGAGATGTCCATTGTGAAGATTCATTCTCCTTCAATGCTGGTTTCATATGCCCGATGCAAAGGATCAAAATCAGTACCGTATCTGCCAGAGTTGAGAGTACGGAGGAACGCAAGGAGACGCGGGACAGGATCGATGAAGAACGGCAATATCAAACGGAGGTACGACGGATTTTGGGCTGATACTACGGCATATCATCTGACTGCAACGCGTACAAAGGCCTGCATAGTGCGAGTAATGAAGGACCGAAAGCAGATGTCTCATAATGATCTCATCAATGAAGTCACCCGACAGCTGGCAACGCGGTTCCAGCCCAACCCACAAGATATCAAGAGGAGAATCGAAACACTGATAGATGTAGGTTCTTGTTTACACAGTGTTGTATGCTCGCTGTTGACCCGTGGTGTAGCGGGAGTATCTGGAGCGCTGTGATGATCGCAAATCATATAAATACCTGGTACGTCGTTAATCCCACTCATACATCAATACAGCTTATCCTACGTACGATGTCAAGGCATGATCCCAGACAACATACCCCCTACCCGTCCTAGTGTTAATGCAAGTTATCATGTAATAGTAGTCTCTTTCTCTTGGCCAAGACCACCCGCAAGGATAAGAAATCATTTATGATTGACTACATATCAACACTTGACATGAAATGTAGGCTCAGAAGACAGAACGATCAACCGCGACATCTTCCGAGACTTGAATGGCCTGGGGTAATTAATTTGGACGTAAGACACGGGATATTCCCGCACACCGGTAACTACTGGTGCTGGCAAAGGAGACTCGACTCCGCAGTCGCGGTTCACCGTTCGAACTGACTCAAGTGGTGTCCTATCCAACAGTTTTGCCACCTGGACTGTCGTACAAGATGAGCGAGACTCCGACAACGAGAAAACAACACCTACTCTTCGCTGACCCTCCACGGGCCGGCAAAGTAATCATCTCATCGATCGCTAATCAGATAAAAGTTCTGCGCGCAACACATCGATGGTTGTGAGTAAGGAACCGTCTCCACGACGTTCCACGTCCGTCGCACTACACTGAGGGTGAGTCCGGCGACGACAGGGTGAAGAAGCATGACTAGCCTTCAACAAAAGCACGCGGCACAAAGACAACGGCCGCGCAGCTAAATATTGCGGGTCAGCTGTCGAAACGTCGTCGGTGGTAGGACAAACGTACCACTCCTCAGCGCGCTGACCGAAGGGGTTTCCCGAGAAAAAGGGAGATTATACAAGTCGGGTATATATACCAACTGTGCCTTTAGGGCTGGTCTCTCCCACGGCTCGATATTTGAAATAGTGACTTGGACCCAGCAAGATGCATAAATTAACTACTTGGATATCGATGACCAGTAGACTTGGTCTATTTAAATAATCTAGGGTCTACAGCTCGTCTCTCTTGGGGCCATCAGTCTCGTAGAAAACTTCCCTGAGTTCTGTTGTAGGGAAGAATAAGTCATAGATACTTTTCAAAGATTATTGGGCCTTACTTCGACGCATATCTGGGCCGAGTTCCACTGGAAGAACGACGTTGTATTCTACATATAAGTTGCCATGCCCCGATTGTTCAAACAGAGGCATCCCCTCCCCTTCGAATGTCCCGACATAGCCTGCAAAATGCGTCAACAAAGCGAATACATGTCTCGGAAGGACTCACCCGGTTGTGTGACACCTGTACGGTCAATTTCTACCACATGCTCGTCAAGGTGCATGATATTGCGCTTGAAACCTAGTAGTGCCTACATGAAGCATGAGATGGCTTTACCACACTGCAGCTAGAGTGACATAACACATACCTCATCGATGCCAATGGTCTCTCGCCAGTACAGCGTACTCTCCTTCCTCCGCCAACCACCTTCTTCCTTCTTGCTGCGCACGCGCACAATAACATCGCCGGGCTCCCAATCAGGACTCTCGTCAGCTTCGCCATCAAACACTACGTCATATCCTTCGGGCATGCCAGGTTCGATATCCAATGTGTAGTGTTGTACGTGCTCAACAACTTTTTCGCCCTTGCAATGTGGACATTTCTTCACGACCACGGTCCCGCGTCCTCCGCACTCGTTGCAAGTAGACTGGGTTTGCGCGAACATGCCAGGGAATATCTGCTGTTTCATTAACTTGACACCAGATCCTCCACATCCGCGACACGTGTGGATGTCACCATCAGATGCGGCGCCGGAACCTCTGCAATGGTCACAGAGGATGTGTTTTTTTAATGAAAACTGACATGGATACGTCAGCATTCATGCCGAGTGAGTAAATGGGAGGAACGCACGTCGATATTAGCACCCTTGTACCTGGAAAAGGGTAAGTCATCCATGACGACATGACGGCTAGATACGCATACATGTCGCTAAGAGATATCTCAAGCTCCAACATTACTGACGGCCCCCGAGGTGTTTGCTGCTGCTGTGCGACTATGGTGTGCGAAGTGAAGTGAACATATGAAATGAGGGTTGGGAAGACTCACATCCACCACCGAAGAAACTGGAGAATATGTCAAACGGATTGGCATGGTGTTGTTGCCCGCCTTCATGTGCACGGAGACCTTCCTGTGCATCATTGATAGTTCGGTCAGCATTAGTTGAAGGAAACCAACGGCAATTCTACCTCTCCATGCTGATCATAGATTTGTCGTTTCTGTGTAATATAAAATGGGCTTCTATCTCACTTGATCCATGTACTTCACTTACAGTTTGGTCCGAGAGTACCTCATAGGCTGGAACGAATGTCAGCCCGGCTTGCACACAAACCACGGGGATTGGTCACTACCATGTGCTATTTCGACGAACTTGTCTTCTGCTCCTGGATCACTGTTCTTGTCTGGGTGATATTTGCGGCTAAGACGCTTGTAGGCCTTTTTTATGTCTTGCTCCGAGGCACGTTTGGACACTGAAAGTGATATGTCAGTCAAAAGATGTTCGATGCGCGCCTCGCCTTAGACTGACGTTCTAGTGATTTATAGAGATCTGCTGCATTGACGAAGACAGAAAGGGCCAGCAGAAAGAAGACGAGCAGCACGGACGACGATGGCATCGAGGCTGCTGAGGGTATGAGACGTGTCTGACCGACATCACTACTTGGGACACGTATATCGCGTTGGCACGTGACCACGGAGGCTGGGACAGATTCAGCGCTGATCAACGTCAACGCTCAACGACATCAAGGGGGCAATGTTGGCCCGACCGCGTTTTTCTCGGAGAGCCTTTACCGCAGCTTGGCTCAGACGCTACTCAGAGGCAACTTCAGCACTTCCAAATTATCACTCCAAAGTCAGAGGTCGCAGTTTCTCCATGGGTGGCAATGACATGACTTTAACCATTATCTTTTCAGCAATTCCCTTTGCGTTCTCCCCGGAAGAGGCCATCTTGCATATTGGCGTTACTGCTTCGGTGGCCGGCTATGTTGGCAGATCGACAATGGGTCCTAATGTGCCGTTCACCGCGGCTATTGCCTCCATTCTCGCCAAGTATTTCCCTATGAGTGGTTTCCGGCCTCTCCAGCCAACGCGCTTACAGCCATTATACTTCCCGACTTGGTTCGTACATGCTGAGCTCGGGGCCATGGCCTGGCTTTCCTCAGAGGCTGGCGTGGAAGAACCTCAAGTTTGTCATATCACTCTCTTGCAAAGTTGATCTTACATTATAGCAGAGTAGAATGGTCACAGTACAGTTTGAAGACTTGTAGGTGCATTTGGATAATTCCGCTTTCGGAGCTGACCATCGTTCGATAGGTACCTACCAGGTATGCTCGTGTCTATCTTTCCTGTCCCAGAGGTATCCAATTTTAATGTAGGAGTTAACCTGGACTTTGGGCGCATTCTGGTTCGCGATCCACCGCGACACATTGAACTCGCAAAGCCATTCTCCCCCGATTTAGCGCATCAGTGGGGACACGATGTGATGTGTCTCCCATACAACACCCTGCCATTCGACATCCTCGACAGAACACATACTCTCTCCTACACCGATGCTGTCATCAACGAGAATATGCGTTTCAATCCGCAATCAGTCAAGATGAACCTCGTACGCGAGCATAACCACGGATTGACTATCCATTCTCAGATTTCAACAGGCTGCTTGCTATCCTGTTCTTTTGCCAGTATATCTTGCACAATATGTCTCACGAGAACCTTGGCCGTCTGTAACGGTCATATTAACAGCTCACAGTGACCCTGTGAGTACTTTGCCGCAGATGTCACGCGACTTACGTTTAATATGGTTTCTGTTATAGGATGTTCATTATATTCATATTCCTCATCCAGATGCTCAGGACAATGTCCGACTCCCATTCGAAGAGCTCGTGGCTGGTCAAGACGACTATATAGAGGCTGGAGGCACTCCAGAAGATGCCCAAGCTCGCGCTATCGTGGTTAATCCAACAGGCGAGAATATTTCCGATGGACTATCGTCGTGGTTGAACGACAAGCTTCAACAACGAAATGCTCCCGTTTCTTTGGCGGCTAGACAGCCAATCGACTTGGAAGATCCTAGGGTTCGCGAGTGGACACAGGAAGAAGTGGACCCTGTTTACAACTGGCTACGTAAGGACAGGGCTCGTACCTTTTTCAGGAAGGAAATTCTCAAGGTGAGAGGCTCGCACCAGACTATAACTTCATTATACGCCAAGTGACGAACCTATGTAGAATATAAACCCGGACGAGACTACCACCGTGGCTATGGTCCAGGGGGAGAGGAAGTTTGCGGTCGACCTACACAAGGTGTTCCTTATGGGCGACGCGGAGTGGAAAGAAACTCGTGCGGCCTCAGTCCCCGAATGGTGGAAAAAATGGGAGGCAAGTCAACAACCCCGACGGACTGCTCGCTAGCCATGGCATATTTTGGGCAAACATGCTTACTCAATAAATAGCGACAGTCATTTCTAGACGAATTACAGGAATCTATTCAATCAACTTTTCGTGCCCACTTCCTTCCCGAAGGAGATGTCGTGGCATGACGAGGAGGAGGAAGCGGGGTCTTGGGAGGGACGACAACGTCGACCTTTTGGTGCCTCGTCTGTGTCCAATCCTCTTTCTCATGAACCACGCCAATAGGCGTCTTCGAATATACCTCCTTACCATCTTTGCCCCAGTACATCCACACCTGTACCCCGAGTATGATGTTTAGAACAAGGGCGAGGGCAAACCCTGCGGTCACGATGACATCGCCAACCTCGGTGGCGGTAGTGAAAATGCGCGCAAGACATCCTGCAATCTGGGCGACCACGGCAAACGTGGAAAGCTGACCTGTCGACTGGGCACGAGCGTTCTGCATGATTTGAGGGAGCTTTGAGAACAACGACAGTGGGAGGGTAGCGAGTTGGAAGAGTGCCAAGGCTTCCTTGGGCACAGCGTAGAGAGCGACAGCAGAAACGACAGTTCCTACGGCAGTGAGGGCGAGCCGACCCGCGATGTTTTGCACTTTGGGTGTTGAGGGAAAGTAGACGATCAAAAATGTAATGAGCGTATTCTGGAGAGTGAGGAAGGAGTTCTCTCCATAGGTGGAGAAGGGAAAGTCGTTTCTGTACGAGTACGCCGTCGTGATGGCGTACGCGAGAGTCTCGAGGACGTACGCAGGTAGGGAGATGCCGCGGGCAGACTTTGCGGACAGGACTTGGACAGAATGAGCGTGGTGCTGCAGTGGACGAGCAAGGGCTTGAAGGCTTACTGAGCATTAGCTGGGGTACCTTCATGATTGAGCCCCCGACGACGATGCCGAAGCCCAATCCCTTTGAGAGTGAGTACTTGAGACAGTCTACGTCGGCGAGGTTGAGGTTCTCGACCAGAGAAGAGTAGCATTTCTGAAACGCTGTTCGTTCATGATCAGGGTTCGATGCCAAGAGGACTTGCCTCGCCAATGATTGCAGTTCCGAGGTCTGCAATGAACCAGGGGAGGTTTCTCGTGATTGCGGTCATGGTGAGCGGCGGATGCAAACGTGTAAGCCTTGCAGCCACGTGTACAAATGTGTAGTACAGTAGGTGTAGTAGCGGACATGTCACAACATTTAAATTAAAACCATCCCAGCACCTGCATGAAACTGAGCAGGGACTTTGGTCACTAAAAATCTATCTCAGAGAATAGTTTCCAGGAAGGTTTTCAAAGAGTATGCTCTGAAGAAGCTGATCAGCACCACAAATGATTCAGTGCCAGTGAGGCGTTCATCACCTGGGTATCTCGCTTCTCGATAGTGGCTCTGAAACTGACGGGACTCAGAAAGTAGATCCGTTGCGTCTGCTATGGGATCTGTTTCATTGGTATTGAATGCAGGGACTCGAGGTGTAGCGCAAGTGGCCGTGGGATATATAGCGAGTCCTCCCGCGCCAGATATACAGTACACCATTCAATATGATCAACGAGCAAGAAAAAAAGATGGCAGAGTTCGATCTCTCAAAAACGATCATCCCCTACTTGGATCGCCATCTCGCATTTCCTCTGCTCGCTCATCTCGTAGAAACCTCGCTCTTTCCGGTCGAGCAGGTCCAGGCAGCCCAGTATGAGCTCGCCAAAGGCACCAACATGGTCGACTATGCGGTCAGCCTGTTCGAGCAGCTCCACCCTGACGAGGAGATCCCTGAAGGTTTGCGAACCAAGTCTGATATTGCATCCCATCTCAACCCGCGAGTCTGCAGAATTCTCCGGAAAGCGAGTAAGGGCAGTCTCGACAAATGAGCGGCTGCAGCAAGAAGCTCAAGCTGTCCTAGACGTGATCGAGAACCCGGACGTCGCACAGGCACTTCGCCAGGATAAAAATCAAAATCTGCAGTATCTCAAGGACAATTACAACGTATGCTTTGCCCAGTATTTTGTCCTCGTGACCTGTTCAATGTCTTTTTCCTGCAGGTCACACTAGAACAAATCAGCGCGCTATACAACTTTGGCCAATTCCAATACACGTACGGAAACTACAGCGGCGCAGCAGACTACTTGTACCACTTTCGCGTTCTCTCCACTGATACGGAGCTCAACACCTCCGCGCACTGGGGCAAACTCGCCTCGGACATCCTCACAGGAATGTGGGAAACCGCTCTCGAAGAACTCAACACGCTCCGGGACGTCGTCGACTCGCGCTCGCCGTCATCCCTCTTGACGAGCCCCACCGAGTCTGCCGCCCTTGCCCAATTGCACTCGCGGACGTGGCTCGTACACTGGTCGCTCTTTGTCTACTTCAATCACCCCCAAGGGCGTACGCTTCTTCTCGAGACTTTCCTCTCCCCCACGTATCTCAATACCATCCAAACCTCTTGCCCTTGGATTCTGCGCTACATTGCCACCGCTGCGGTTCTCTCCCGAAAATCTAGTACCGGAAACACCAACGCCTCTTCGCGTGTTCGGCATTCTATCCGGGAGATTGTCAAGGTGATACAGACCGAAGAATACCAATATCAAGATCCCATTACCTCTTTCCTCAGGGAACTCTACATCGAGTTTGATTTTGAAGCTGCCCAACGGGAGCTGGCGATTGCGGAACGCGTTGTCGGCGATGACTTTTTCCTAGGAGAATTTAGAGAGGAGTTCTTGGACAATGCACGTTATTTGATCAGCGAGGCTTACTGCCGCATACATCAACGCATCGACATTGGGTATGTGGTCCTCGAGCGAGTCGTCACATATCTGAATTATCGTTTCACAGGGATTTATCTGATAGACTCAATCTCACCAAGGAAGATGGCGAGAAATGGATCGTCAATCTCATCCGCGAGACTCGGATGGGCGCTGATGCAAAGATTGATCTAGAAAAGGTGAGTATATGCGTCGATGTCGAGGAGTATTTCTCATGGGAACGTCTCCTCAGAACGTGATCGAGATTCACCGTTCACCACTCCCGGTATACCAGTCAGTCATTGAAAAGACCCGCGGATTGGCTTTCCGTACCCAAGCTTTGGGGGCGGGAATGTTGCAACCTCACCAGACTGCACAGCAGAATCAATCACAACCAGTTGAAGGGGCACGATAATAGTGAATGACTATGGGGTGTAGGCTGCTGGTGTAAAAGTTCTTTGTTTGTTCCCGAGGCATTCTAGCTTAGTGTACACGATCAAGATTTACTTCCAGCATCTATCAATGATGCTTGCATTGATCGAGGCAAACTAGACGAGGGGATATGAAACTTACAATATATCGTACCCGCGAGTGATGATATGCTCCATTCCGCCATAGGCCACGTTACAACCACCCTAGAACATCGATCGTTCGCCAGCAAGCCCACATCCAAGGAATTACTCACGAGGTGTTCGCCAGTTTTTCCCGGGACTCTCACATCACGTACGGTGGCAATGGCATGATAAAGTCTCCCACCATTATCCTCGTATCCACCTTGCACAGGCTGGCGGTGCGCAGGAATGCGACCAAGGCTGGTGGGCACCCACTCCATCGTCTCTGGATCGAACGGGAGGAGATCATAGCGACCATCATGCTTGACCTCGGAGCCGCCATAGGGGACGCAGCAGTGCGGGGTGAGATGGGGGACGATCTTGCATGGGTGTACCGAGTTGGTGAATATCGCGGAACCAAGGAAGACGGGGTTGGTGCCGTGGGTGTCGTAGCAAGGGGGTGCTTTGGCGTAGAACGGATTGGGAAATGGGGAGGAGCCGTTGAGCGCGATGCGATAGCCAGATGGGGGGGGTCGAGGCGGGGTATAAGGGGGAGGAGGAAGAGAAGAGCCGCTTTCCTTGTCGTCGTCGAACTTCATCAAGCACTAATTTCCCTTTTCAGGACTCGACAGAGTCATGATGCATGTTGGACAGGGGCTAATTGAACAGCTCAGACTTGAACTCGCCTGTCGGTTACGTATGAATACGACCATCCCTCTTGCTGATACTTTGAACACAGTAAAATGGTTACCGCCACCTTTCTTCTGCATTTCAAGTCAAAACTGATCCCTATTCGTATGTTTAGATTATCAAAACCGAACCCACTGACGATATCGTGTTCCCTTTGAAACTGGAGGACACGAAGGACATCCCTCGTTCGCCTCAGCCCCAATCCAGACGGCCCAGAAAGAGAGTAGAAGTTCTTCTCCCAACGAGGAGACAAGTGTATGGCAACCATCTCCCCGTATTTGAAAACGCGTCCAGCTTCATCGAATCGAAGAATCTCCTCAAACGCGTCATCAAGAAAGAAGAAGAAAGGTCGTCTATTTCCCTCCCATTTGTGCGAGCTATTGCTTCTTCTCTCCCGCCGTACAAAGGAATGAATAATGTGTCGTCTTGCAGGGAAAGATAGAGATCAAGAAAGAAGAAATGCTCTCCGAAGACGTTGTCAATCGCCGTATCGCACACGTACCATCTTTTGACGTGGAATTGGAATCTGCAAAAAGGGACGTGACAACGACAAGACTCTTCACCTCCAAGACTTGGGGTGGAAACACGCAAGACACGTGTCCGCGTATACGGCAGGAAATGTTAGACCGTCACGGCATGGACGATTTCATGTACTTGAACCTCTATTTCAATCCGCATGCCCCCCAGTGGCCTGGTGCGCCAGGATTGTTTTTCGCGTCTTCTGTGAATCCGACTGCCAGCGAATGGCCAACGATCGAGCGGGTGTTGGTTAGGTTGAAGACAAACTGTTGGTTGTACGTCGGACAGTATCAGTGCACACCCGCACCTTCGCTCACACCAGACGAATGGAGATCCCAGTCACCCAAGGTAGATATACGTATCTCAGGTTCGCTTGTACGTACCTCATTTTCGGCGCGTTCGACACAGGTGAAGAAGACATGGATGAACAAGGTCTCGACGCAAGGATGGGGCACGGACATACGGGCGAAAATCGTCCTCCAAAAGAGGCTCGGTAGAGATCCTACCGCCAAAGAGTTCCAAGACGCGTATGATTCCGGAGAGAAATTCCGCGCGACCCCAGAAGAGGTTCATCGCGCATTCGACCAGGGTCATGCTGTCCGTCCGAGTTACTTCTTGTCATCTCGAGCAATGGCGGTATTCACAGACAGATTTTTTGAACAGTTCATTCAAGCGTGGTGCATGAAATGCGTCGGCTACGACGAGAATTTCCAGCGTGAAATCGCAGCTGGTAATGCAACGAATTGATGTCGCTGTCGATAAGCCACGCTCGCACCCAGCGAGCTGACGATTTGCATGTATATTCCCTACTTTGTGCGATGAGCTGATGTCACGGTTAGGGTACTTCAGACATGTTTCCCCTCCGAGTCATCGCTAGTAGCCAAGCGTGTTGCACAGAACTATCTGGTGTGTAGTATAACTTGTCGATGGTGCCGTGATCTAGGCTAGAGCCAGATCGAGGCTACAAAACACCTTCTTTCATTTGCTTACTTCAATTGTTACATGATTCGGACATGACATGATTACTATATAGTACCCATTTGCATTTAGTACAATTTGGCACTAACCACGACTTATCTCGAGATTTTTACAAGCTGTGCACCCTCGATATGGCAGGTGGTCACGTGCGGCCATCACGTGACTTGGGGTTCCCCATGACCAATTGACTGTCGGTCAAGGCAGGGCACCAGGACAAGAAGCCAGCCAACAATGGGTCATGGGATGTGACCCTGAATGGATTACAGTTGACAAAGGTTAGGACCTTTGGATATAAATACAGCACAGTACAGGACTAGGCGAGAAATAAGCTAAGTGAGCTGTGAAGAACCCCAAACAAAGGGAGAAAGGAGCGAACAGGTAGCGCAAAAAGAGTACTCTCTGTCAGGACAAAGAGAGGTTAGCAGATTCGACAGTGAGAAAGACTATTCACCGACCTGGCAAGACAATGAGAGTGTTGAGGAGAAGATAGAAGGCCCTATCTCGCCAGAGGGTGGATGACAAAGAAAGGGGGGGTGACCCCAGGCAGAGGTGGAGCATGGCTGGCGAAGGTGTGGCACACAAAACAGCGACCGCCATCAATTAGTCTTGTATAAACACATTTAAACACAACCAATTGACTGTCAGTGTTATGATCGCCTCATTAACGGTAATGGACTTAACACTTCTTTTCTTTTTCACCCCTATCTATTCTCTTTCACATGATCATGCTTCTATTCATTTCCGCTCATCTTCTCTTCCATTCCCTTTCATTTCCCAAACATGTGCATCACGCCTGTTTGGCTATGCATACCAGTGCTGCCACACCTCATGTATTACTCATGTTACCCAGTACCAAGGATACTTACCATATATAGCATAGCAGAGCTTGGTCTGTGTGCACATGTACTTACTATATAAATCCCCAATACATTGCCAGGAGGACCTCAGTCTTGTCCTCTTGGAGTTTCCCCCCTCAGGCAACTCTAGTCTTCACTTCTCATTAGTCATCTTTTCCCTTGTTCAAGCAACCTAGCACCAGCTTCACTTAAGTGTGAGTCTGAGGGTTGTTTCACTAGAACAAGACTATTCTTATCTCGCTACCTTGCTTGCGGACGACTATTGATGTAGATCGCTGAAGCACACCATGAAGTTTCCTACCGCCCACCATACTCTCAAGTTTCACTCGCACCCTCCAGTACGTTTAGGAAGGTACAGTGAATTCTACGGAGCTCAAGACATCTTTCTAGTGTCTGCTCCTCCCTCTTACATCGCATCAGTAGAAGGATCGTCGCTCGTACCCAACGGGGGCGTATCAGAAGTAAGGGAGTGGTTCGGGTCGACCCAAGAAGAAAATGGGTCGTTAAATTTAATTTACCCTCCCACACCAGTAGTAGAAGCGGAGGCAGGGCCGGCGCATTACGGACAAGCGCAGGAGCCAGGCAGCCCATCCCCATCATCTCTCGTCCTTTC
>JBBPJP010000225.1:1527-36457 GCA_038088775.1 Boletus barrowsii
GTCTGACGACGCTTAGAGAATGCTGTACTTGGCTTCTTGCGCCTGTAGGTCCCTGTGACCACGCCACGGTTGATGTTCCAAACAAAAAGTACTAGCTCGCCCTTCCTTCGGCGGATCATACGGGGACTGCGATGTTTCAAAAACCGCATATCGCGGTCACATCGCTGGCAAATCAGCACTGTATTTTAGGGCAATCGTATCGAGATAACACCAGGCTACTTCGCATACGTGAAGGGAATATAACATTTTTTGGTGGTGGTCGCCCACCTGGAAAAGAAGATTGCAAAGGTGGAGATCAGTCCGTTGACCGCGGTCACTGTCTGTTTCCGCCGCGCCCTTTCGGTGCCTTCTTTCTCCCGCCTGCATTGAAATGAGATAATCGTACAATGGGCCAAACGCAGAAACAGCACCTTGCTTCAAGGCTTCGTTGTCGGAAGACACATTCGTTGCATCGTTGTCTTTGATCAGTTTATCTTTTTCAGCGTCATTCACGTTATCCTTAGATTTAGCAGTCACATCGACACTATGTTCAGTCGGTGATACAACAGGTTTGCTAATTGGAACATCATGATGGCAAGAAATTTGAGAAGAATCCGCCTGTGATAAATTCCGAATGAGCAGCTGTCAGAACAAAACAACGGAGTGACTCGCCGAAGACGAAGGCTTACCCACACCTCCTCCAGACTTAGGTCCTGCTTCCTGTCCATTTTCCTTTTCCACTGTTAGCGGTGGTGTCGCCGGTAGGGAAGGTGACGTTGTTTTGACCGGAGGCACCGGTGGACGCAGTTCGGGAGGTTCCGTTTGTTGCGGTGCCGTTGCTGGCGATCCCGTTGGCTGTGTTGCTGGTGGTGGTGGTGTTGCCGTTGAGGTTGCCGGCTCCTGGCGCGCCATGACAGAGCCGAAGGAAGGCATAGAGTTAACTGAAGAACCTCTGGTATCAGCTGCCGACCCACCATTAGCTCGCGCTCCAGCACCGTTGGCCTTGCCGGATGGAGCTGGATTGAGCTTGGGGGCGCCGTTCACCACGTTATTAACGACACTGGCAGGAGAAGTCGCAGGGGAGGGGGATGTAGGACGAGAACCGAGATTAAAGATCTCCCGAACGAGCGTCTCCACCTCGTTATCCTCAAAGTCCTCAAACGTCGGAGTACGGACACCGCTTTCGGAAGCCTGCAGACGCAAGCGTTCGCGTGCCTCTGCAATGCGGAGGACCGTCTCCATGCCAAGCTTCATACCTTCCGAGAAGGACAGAGACTTGTCCCTCTTGCAAACGGCGATGTAGGAGGGGACGAGGTACAGACGACTGATATTGTGATCGTGGTAGATGGCGATCTTTTCGATAGGTTCGATCTCGAGCTTTTCGAGCTCGCGAACGGACAACTCCTTGACGCTGTCAAAGGTCCAACGATTGGCGAGCTTGAGGATGCTCAGCCACGTCTCGAGCGGGGCTTCGTACACTGAGTATTTGCTGCTCGTCGTTAGCAACCGATATGCGAACAACGATGCAGCGGACTTACGGGTTATAAAACACCCAGAGGAAGCGTGTGAAGTCCTCGCTTTTTGTATCCTCGAGAGTGAAGGCGCTATTGTCCGTCGAACCGGGCTGCTCGTCACCGATGTTGTTCGAGTCGTTGAACTTTTGGCGGAAAAACAGCGATTCGCGGGTGAAAAAATAGCTATGCACGCGGTAGAGATGGTTCTCGACCTGCAAACACGTTAGCGCCCGAGCGAGGAAGGCGACGCAAACGTTGAGACTGACCAGGAAGGTTACATCGCCTCCACGCAGATAGAAATCCTTGTGTTGAACGACGCGAGAGACGCCGTGAGATGAGTCGGGGCCAGCCATGACAGACTCTGTGATGGAGAGGAGAGAAGATGGTGGAGAGAAAGAGGACTTTGGCTCCAAGGGAAATTTTCGAAGCAGGTCAAGATATACGTTTTTTGATTCCAGTGTTGGCGCAATCAAGTTTGGCTTCAGCTACACGTGTTGGCTACACGTTGCCCATCGTCTTCTCCCCTCCTTATGTATTCTCTTCGTCACCGCCGTGCAGCTCCGTTGCGTAAACGAGGAACACTGCCTGGGCCGAGTACGTCGTCCTTGAGGTTTTTTTTTCTGTGATTTTTCAAGCGACGGTACGTTGAAACTATCGCTGGTAATGGGAACGTTTTTGCCCGAGATCACACCCAGAGTTACATTCTGTGAGTCCAATGTGCCTAGGCCCGAGGGCATTGGCGTATGACCCGTTGACCATTGCTCCGATAGGCCCCAAAATAGATCTGTGGTATCCTGATCAGTACACGCGGACACCTGCGTGTGCGGTTCGGGAGTCCCCGCTGCAGGAAGGCAGTATCTTCATACCCCTAACCGCGGCAAGGGTTCTTCACTTACGGTTCGCAGCGATACGCCAGCGCCGATGCGGCTGGCCGATTACAACCAAATCCACGCGTCAGCTGCATGTATCGTGCTGCACAAAGTAATGGACCCACTGCGCAGGATCCGCAGAATCCAATTACAGATAACCTCGTACATAACTACAATCACAACCGAATTTCAGAAACGTCTGCCACTCAACTCGACGTAAGTACATTTTCATCGTGTCGCTTTCATCAGTCGAATATTATTCTAGAACCTCCGGCGTGACCCTGTTTCCGGAGCACGGACCTTGTCTGCGTCATCACCTATGCATAGACAAATCAAGAGCGTCATCATCGCGCACAGGTAAAAAAGAGGACAAACACCAACCTCAATTTTGAAAGTTGAAATACGCTTTTTATCACAGATGTAAAATCCACATTGCTTGCGTCCCGTAAACCAGATCTGAGCTTCAGAGTTTGATCGTAATAGTCAGAAGTGACAACCAAGCTCTCTCGTACGGCAGCTACTTTCAGCGCCAACTCTGGGCCAAGGACCGCAAGGTCATCGTTTCCGAGGGGTTCCCTGCGTTTGGCTAGTTCGTTCACTGCGGGCAGGAGCCACGGTTGGATATCGTAGTGGACGGCAAGCCCCACTTTCTCTACTGAAGGCCTGGAAATCCGCCCGTAGGGCATGTTTTCCACAGCATGCTTGTGAATTGCGTCGAACTCCCACATGCTTGCCAGTTTCACGACGGGAAACCACATATCAAAAACTGAAACTGAAGCTGCAGTCTCCTCGAAAGCACTGGTGTGGTGGCGTAGGGAATTGCTGTGCGTATTCAACGTCCATGGATGAGGACCCCAAGCTTACCCCAGTAAAAGCACTTGGAGGAAGCGCTTGAATTCCGCCTTTGTGATCCCTTCCAGGCGAATGGGATTGCTGTCCCGTGATCCCTCCGCCTCTCCGACTACAGGAAGTGAGAACATATCTCGGAAGATCCTGGATTGGGATTCCAAAGATTGTCTAGGAACCCTGAAGAGACAATCCTCTACCTGCATCGTCATGGTTAGCCAATAGCATGGACAGGAGCAGACGTATTCGCCTGGATGGTGACCAGAGTCATGTAGAACTGGTCGTCTTTCTCCTTTGTTGCCATTTCGGTTGACATCTCTGCAACTGGATAGTAGCGCACACCAAAGAACGGAAAGGAGCGAGCGCCAATGTGGCGGTGCACTTGGACATGTCATGCCACGTGTCATGACAACCGAGGCAGAAGCTCATCATGGTATGTTCTGTCTGCCCTGTCGAGGTACATACTTGACAATCAAATGCCACAAGTTTCACCTCTAGTGACTTTGCCGTATGCCTGCGGCTTGGCAGGACGAAGAACCTACCCCTTCTACTCGGTCATATATTTGGACCTATTCGGCACTCACGCTGTGTGCAGATAAGAGAACAGAGTATCGCTTTCGTCCTGTGCGCGTGTGCCCCGCTGAAACCGTCTACCATGGAGAGTTCACTGGACTTGCTCGAGGAGGTGCGTGTCTTCTGAATACTGCTATTTTCTGACGTATCAATGCGAATTCAGAAATTCACAAGAGTGGAACAGGCCAGTGAGCATAAAGCAATCTACGAACCCGAGCCGTCACGGACGGAACTGGAAGACCCCTTACCACAACCAAGAAAGCACCACAGGAAGCCACCGGTCTCAGTGAGTCAATTCGGCAAGGTGATCTTTTCGTCCTCGAGGTTTGTGCGCTTTCTGATTCCCAACAGCCAGAAGAACAGGGGGAGGATGGTCTACGTTCACTAGCACCGTCGCCGCTGTCTGCCGCAGCATCCAAGTCAACGTTTTACCATACGCTGGCCAATGTGAGCGATGATCACATCTCTACATATTATGTGTGACACAGACCGGCATTTTCCAGCCGAGAAGTGTCGAGTCATTTGTGTTACAGATGTCCGAGGAGACGCAACACACTGACGAACAACACGAGATCCACGTTGAGAGAATAGCTGGTCGACAAACCCTTCCGCAAGGTGTTGGTGCACTGCTACCGCGGCGTCTGACACGTGTACAGTCGCATCTCGATTACACCTCCATCAACAGGAGTATGGTTATTGACGTTTCGGTCGAGACCACTATGGAATCGACCCATCTTGCACCCGACTTGCAATCGTCGACTGTATACGCCGCAGGACCATCGCGATCGCGCGCAGCAACCGTGGGTGCTATGACGTTCAATGGAGGTTTGGTGGAGCGGGCGAAGGACTTGGCACGCAAACTGCGACGAAAAAGCAAGGCGGAACTCCCGTAGGTCTCAGTCGGCAGCCGGGGGCGTTACGGTGGTGTTCTAGACCCCGGGGCGCCCTCGTCGTTGCCAAGGTGCCCGGCGTCTCGTTTTCATTGGAGCTGTCAAGAAGCGTCTTACCTGAGTGTCTTCTATACCCATCTATACCCCACTATTGTAATGGACTTCTCGATGAGCGAGTCGTTGATATGACGGTCGAAAATGAAGCGAGATGAGCCTGGGTTGGGTTGAGTCTTTGATCGACTGAGGTCGGCTTCACACGCGCATGTTCCGGCTCGACTTACGTTTCGGGTGAACTCTCACAATTACATCGCCGCAAGTTCTCCTTGTTCATACACGCCCTCGCATAAAGCCGCGCTGGACGTGTCAGTATGTTCATTTCCTTTCCCTCCCACTCGCTAACCAGATGCTCAGCTCTTCTCGACTCCTCGTCGACAAGTGCACGCCCCGTGACAGGTATGCAAGGACGCATGTCCCCCTGAGCACTTCACTGTGCCCCAGTGCCGACGACACCCTCGTCATCGTAGTGCGTCACACGATCCGTTTGTTCTCCATGCACGAGCTCACGACTTACAGCAACAATCTCTGACGCCCAGCGTCGCGGCAAGACGCCGTGCACACTCATCCTCTGACTCGCAAGGGTGGAAGTTCCTTCCGACACCCATACGTCCCACGTTCCGGCCTCGTGACTACGAGCTGCCGCCATGTGCAGAAGACGACGATCGGTCAGACGCACAAACCATCTCTCTCAAGGTTCTCCGTCGCTCCCTCAGGAACGTCGAGTTTGATCCATCGTGTCTCGATTGTCTCGATCAACAGACGCTTCTGTCCCCTACCGAATCCTTCTCAGAGATCTGCTACACCGAAGCCACCCATGATCAGGTACCCGTACCTGCACTGCAGCCTCTGCAGCCGCGCATACGGAAACGCACCGCCTACTATGATAGGACTGCGATGAGTGAAGAGGATCCTTATCACGATTGGGACGAAAACATGTCCGTCAGATGGTCACGGCCCCTGCCGCCGGTTCGTACACTGATAACGATCATGTCGCTGCTGATCGTTGATCGACGTCTCTAGCTCCCACCCGTCCCCCCACTGCCTGAGCATTTGAAGAAACCCAAGGAGCCCGAGCCGCGGCCCAGCTATCAGCAGTCCGTGCTCGCCGACATCGAGACCCGCTTGCTCCGGATCGTCACCAACCCCGCCGAGTCTGTACATTATTTCCCAGTACCATCGCAAAGGCGAAGCGAGGAATCTCCAAAGTCCTCGTTGGACTCCCCATCTGTCTCGTCAACGACATCAAAATCTTCATCCGCCAAGTCCGCCGGAACATTTAGACGCCTGGGTAGCGTCCTTGTCCGTGCCCGCTCCAAATCGAGAGCTTGAGGTTTACGGATCATGTTGTCTTTCACTTTCGTTCCCACATGCCATCAACATGTTTTTCACGTTCGCTCCTTACTACGGTACCTTTTTTTTTATCAACTCATTATACTAACGTCACATCACACACCATCTGCACTTTTGGCCTTGTTTCAACATCCTTTTTGTCATAGCATGTCCTACTGTATCGCTCCCTGGTGGTGTTTAGATAAAATGATTCCCAAGTTTACGTTGCTGATGAAGTATGTGCCACCAAAGCTCGAATCTGGTGTCGACAAAGTTTAATTAGCGAGCCACAGTCAGCAGGTTGAGTTACCATGAGAGACCCAAGAATGAATCGTATGTCATAATGATGGTATCCAAGGACGGGGCGCCCGTCTCTGGAAAACGCAACGCGGGATGATAATTGGAACCGTCGGATGGCGTTCGAGAACCATTCCTATCGCTCGCGTACATTGGGGTTATCTCATTCCGACGGCGGGGTGGACGAGCTGGCGCATCAAGCGGTTATCAGACGCCATCTATGAAAGTGCGTCGCGTACCATGTATGTACACTCTCACAGACCATGCTTCGTTGAATCATCAAAGCTCTCGAGACGTATTGCGTTGCCGTGGTGAACGCGTACCGTAGGCATGAGCGAACGTCATACGTCGTCACCAGGCGCACATGCGCTCAAGATGGTCATATAACGAGAGGAAGCGTCGAGTTCGGTGTCGGCACGTCATCAGGACGTAGGGCGGCGTCGATGCGGCTGAAAAAAGGACGTGTATTTTGTTGGATAAAGTTTCGGTTCGCGTTCAGACCAGCTCGTTTCATTAAGTGATGACGTTTGGAGAGTCGGGCGATATGAAAGAGGCGGCGTTTAGTGCGGTGGACGACGGGTTCTCGTCCGTTTTTCGAGGCAACCAACCTAGAGACATGAGCTCATGTGCGTGCGTATTGATAGTGTTTGTAGTACTGGGTAGTAGGGTACGTAACTTGTTTGAACCCGCCTGCTGTCTTGCTTTCATGAGGGAGTTGAACGGTTTTTTTTCGTCGGTTGTCTTCTCGTTCTGATTCGCGAACAAAAAAAAAAGTCGTTGACTTTCGAGTAGCCGTCGCTATGCCATGGTTCCAAGGGAAGAGCGACTACCTCGCCACCAACCTTTTAATTTTCATCCATCCAGGCAACGGGGCATCTCGGATCGTCGCCATAACAGAGCGTGTACATGAGTACCTCTTTTCGTCCTCGAGGCGCATCTCATCAAGACGTCGCGTTGAATCGCCGCATCGTCGCGTTTCATAGCTCCCGACCCGAGCGGTGATAGGAACGGTTTCAGAGAACCTGATGCTCGACGTCCTCGAATCTTGATGCAAATGATTCAACAAGGGCGGGTCAACGGTCCGTCTGCCATTGTTCTTTCGGGCGCGGGGGGGGCGGGGAATAGACCCATATTATAATCGATTCTCGTGTCGCTCCCGCTGCTCTCCATCTCCTCTTCCAGAAGTGCATGCCCCCCGGTGACAAAGGAAGAGTAGCTGCTCGGTGCAAAGCCTACCGTGCGGAGCAGTGTGTCGACGTCTGTCAGATGTGACTATAAAAGCACACGTATGCATCTCCATCATGTTGCCCTCCAACTCTGACGTGACAGATAGAGCCGTCCAACCTCCTGGACGCATCGCAATCTATCAACGTTGGACCAAGCTGGAAGCGTTGTAAAGCGACAGGCTCCTCAACCTTATGCTTGGCTTCAATCCTTGAGACACCTTTTGTAGTCCGTGTTTCTCGCCTCTACGACTACTACATTGGAACCATCGAGCTATCCAATACTGATATCGAGCGTTTGTTTCCACCAAGCGAGAGGCGTATATGCGATGCTACCCGCGAAGGACTGGGCCCACACCGTTATGGCTATAGAGCGCTTGTCTCCGTCTAGTCTGCACACAGCCCGTGTGGGGTGCTTGATTGATGCGATATGCGATGAAGCCTATCTGAGAATTTTCTCGCAAGACCAGACGCTAGATCGATGGTCCACAAGGTAGGATGGGGTTACCCGATACTATCCTGGTTCAGGCAAGAGGGAGGACGTTCGCGCTTTCTGTTTGACCCCTTATCGTCCGATTATCGGTCCACTCTCACCGGTTTTGGGACAGCAGGTGAACAATAGGTATACCCATTACGTTTGGCAGAAGGCACTTAACGCCGGATCTGGAGGCATTCACGATATTAATGCGACGTCACCTAGGATCACTGACGTTTTGGCCGTGACGCTGGTGGATCCAGCCGAGTGCGGTTCTTTCGACGAGCATGCAATATTATTTCCCCATCTGACCACTCGACTTCATGGGGCTCCGGATCGCCGTACACCGAACGACGTAAACCAGAATACCCACCGTTTCCCCGTGACCACGCACCTCGGCTTGCTATGGATTCAAGTGATTCTCGTCCGGCCGCATGTCCCCACGTAGAAGTTGGCCGGATCCGTTGACTTGGTCCAGTCACGAGGACGAAGCAGGAGGGTGATCTCCTTGGGGACAACTCGTCATGGTCTTGGTATTAATGCGACCATCGGCTTGAGATGCTTCTCGGGGTGAACGATAAGTAGGTTGGCCGCATCTGCGTTGACATTGACAGGCTTGGCAAGTGCTGATATGTTGGCTCCCTTGAACCGCCAGTGGACTCCCGTCGGAAAGGTACATTTGCCAAAAACGGATCTGCATTTTTCTTTTTTTCTACTTTTGCGCTGGACATGGGTTGCAGGGATACATTCAATGCATACTGACCTGCAACTTGAGTGCTTGTAGCTGGACGTTTGCGGTGAGGGACTTGTGTATAGTTTTGAACCGCGGTGGCCAGATAAGCGCTATTCCCACCGTCCTCGGATGCCAGGACGGAAGTATACAAACCGACGGCGTCGGTTGCATTTTCTAGAAATCGACGCAAACACACAAGGACACAAGTTGCTGGTACGGTCTAGACTTTTGCCTCTTAGGGATAACGAATGGACCCAACTAGGGCACATTGCACGCCCTGATACGTGAATGTCGGGGTCGTTATTTCCGAACAACCGCAACGGAAGGTGACCGTGGAGATACAAAGTCCTTACTCTCGTAAGAAGCACAGTCGGATATCCATTTGTTCGCAGATAGTTGTTGCGCCAAGGGTACTACTCTACACGCCGCACGTCAACCCACACGTCACTCGCTGAATGGCACCGAGACCGAGCCAAGAACATCAAGATTCGAAATAGAACACGAGCAACTTGCACCGTCGAGGATTTTTGTTACAAGCCAAGAATTTGCAATAGCCAAAGTTGACAGGTTGACTTGACCTTGGGGGCGGAAGGTCTATCCCGTCGGAGCATCGGCGTCTGTTGATGGTTGGAGTTGCATTGTGGCTTGTAGTCCCTGGTGCCTTGATCCGTTGGCTGTGTGAAATGCAGTTTGGGCCAGCCCTTTTGCAGCCCTTTGCGATGGACACAGCAGCGTCGCGAGTTAACCACGCACCCCTACTTTCCGATCAAAGACAAAGTGACACAGGGTGTGACTGTGCGACGTTGTCAGCATGAGTGGCATGACCAAGGAAGGCCGTGAGCATGGTCGCACTCATAAGAGCTCACCGAATCGTTTAGCAGCAGGTCCTCAGGCCCTCGAGCAGACCCGAATAGTGGATCGCTTAACTGAAGTCGCTTACGGAACGACTAAGAACACGCGTTGATGGGATTTGTGGGATGCAGCATGGCCGTCAGGGGTTCAAGTTCACCCCTGAGACCGTGCTGTAGGAAATGAACGGCATTTATTGTGGTGAATCACAAATTCGTTATTCTCGGGCCGGCGGAGTGGGGAGGTATGAATATTCGTGTTGGATATTCCAACCGATCCATCTCGGGTTAGAACGACTAGCTTGAGTGTGAGAGAGCGGTTATTCGCATTTCAGGGATTTCCACGGAGAAGGCTGGAGTACGTTCGCGGGAGGAAGTAAAGGCGGCCAGACTTGCGGCGATGACCGAGATAAGGGAGTACATTCATACATCATTAATGGTTAGTGCACTAGTGGCTGTGTGTGTACCGTCCATTGCGCCATTGGACGGGCTGGTGTGAATAGGATGCTGCGTAAACCGGTGAGGTGCATCTATACAGTGCAATGAGTGATTGGTGGTGCTAGGTTATCTTCGTGGCTGGGTAACATGCTCGGCAGCTTTCAATGGGCAACGATCGCGGGCATCTGTGGCGAGAAAGGAATACGGGGAGAGGGTGAAAACTTGAACGAGGCACGAGCGGGTGACATTGCTGAGATGCTGGCCTTGTGAGTGTGTCAGGGTCGGCAAGGCAAGGGCAGGTCCGTAAACATTGGGTGTGGCACGATTGGATGAGGTTTCAACCCACGAGGATGCCGACTGCACTCCTGAGGCGTGTGGGGTGCAGTGCGAATATTATTGGCAGTGCCTCGGGCAATTCGCAGGACTGCTATTGGCGTACACGATGAGGATGGTGATCCACGCGAACAGCACTGAGATGCAAGGAGGACGGCGAGCGTAATGAAAAGATATCTTTCTACCAGGCACACTAGCAAGCAAGCAACCTGCCCTGTGTGCCTTCTCAGGTCTTATCTATCTATTATTTTTTAGAGTAAAAAAAATTGGACGAAAATAGCCAGGAACTGAACGCGATGTGCCTGAGCGATCTGATTGGTTGAGCGCAGATCCTTAGCAGTCCACTCCCAACTCCTCCCACCGCCAGGTCCTTTCTCTCTCCCTCCTCTCGATCCCCTTCGCCGTTCCCCCGCTGCGCCGCTCGTCGCGCTCGCCGTCCTCCCCGTCCTCCTCGACGCACCGAGCTCAATCCACGTCACGTAGCCCCATTCCACTCCCCTCCTCTAGACGCTCATTCCAACCATGGTACGCCGGCCTACCTCCTCGGCTGGTGCCTCTCGCCCCTTCACGTCCTCTGGCCACCGTCAGCCCACCTCCCCCGGCGCGTTTGACCATGCCCACTTTGCCTGCGACAACACCTACGTCGATGAGGACGAGGAAGACGAAAGCGACGCCGAGGACCTCTTTGCGTTTCTCCCACCCTCGACCGCAGATCAACAGAGGGACGCAGAGAAGCTCCACCCTCAGGAGCTTCTACTCAGCACGCCTCAGTACCCACATCTTTTCGCTAATGCCCTCCCTCCAGATACTCATGCCGTCGCATACCCCTCCACGACCTTTGATCCTTATGCCCGTTTTCCCGCAGATGTAGCTGGACCCTCCAGTCTCTTTTCCCCTCCCATATCAAACTTACCCGTCGAGAGCCCACCATCCACCATCTCCCAACATGCCGGGAGTGACCCGTATCGTTTGCGAAGGCTCAGCACCACCCGTGCACCAACGACGGAGACGAGACCTTCGAGAACCAGCGCCATCAGTTCGCGCGAAATTCATGTCGACCTTCCTTCTAGTCCTCCAGAGAAGTCCCTCGAAGATGACCCTCTTAAGTCGTCCCGGCGAAAACGGAATCTGTCTTCTACAGTGGTTGATGATACCGCCACGCTTGACCTCACCCCGAGCATGCTGGAAGAAGACAGTCGAGACGGTTCGATAAAGTACGTTTCCCTCCTGTCCCTCCCTTTCCCTCCCCTCACAATCATGCCTAGGATGGAGTTCGACTTTGATGCGATCAACGAAGAGGACAGTCCTTTCCCAGAAGTCCGCGCGTCCGTCTCCAACATTGATGACCCAGAAATGCCAGTAATGACACTGCGTATGTGGGTCATAGGTCTCATACTCTGCTTGATTGGCGGGTTAGTCCATTCACCCTCCATCTATTTTAGCCGTTTCTTAATATTCGCAGATCATTGAATGTCTTCTTCAACTTCCGTCAACCGGCTCCGACTGTCTCACCCCTTGCGCTTCTCATCATAAGTTATCCCATTGGCAAATTCTTCGCCTTTGTCCTCCCAATCAATACCTACCGCCTACCTCGATGGCTTGGCGGGCTAGAGTTCTCGTTGAATCCCGGTCCTTGGAACATCAAGGAACATGTCCTCGTCTACATCATGGCAAACGTGGCCATTGGTCCCCCATATGCGCTCAACGCTATCGTCGTAACCCAGCTCAACTACCACGTTCATGTGGATTATTGGTTTAGCGCTCTCCTGGTTGTCGCCACACAGCTCACAGGTTTCGGTCTCGCTGGCCTATGCAGACGGTTCTTGGTGTGGCCAGCTGGCATGGTTTGGCCCCAAAATCTCGTGACGTGTACATTACTCAACACTTTGCATGCCGAGGACGACGAGACGCCCGGAACTATTACTCGCTATAAATATTTCCTCCTGGTCTTGACGGGTTCTTTCTTCTTCTTCTTCATACCCGGTGAGTCGCTGTTTCGTCCATGGTCTTGAAAATCGCCCATGCCTCGTCAGGATATCTTTTCCAAGCTCTGTCGGTGTTCTCGTGGCTATGTTGGATCTTCCCAAACAATGTCCCGGTCAACCAGCTGTTTGGCGTGAGCTCCGGGTTAGGGATGAGTGTTCTTACTTTCGATTGGTCTCAGATAGCATGGATCGGCAGTCCACTCATGTTTCCATGGTGGGCCGAAGCACATATATTCGTCGGCTTCGTGCTGTTCTTTTGGATCGCGACGCCTTTGTTGTACTACACAAACGTATGGCGTCTTTTTGATCGAAATTTGTCGTATCAACATTTGATCCACAGACTTGGAACCTCGCATATTTCCCCCTCAATGACAACAACCCATACGATCGTTTTGGGCAATACTACGACATTTCTCGCGTATTGGACAGCTCAAACCATTTCAATGCCACGGCGTACAACGAGTATTCCCCGTTATACCTGCCTGCAACCTATGCCATGACGTACCTCCTCGCGTTTGCCCTTTCAACCTGCGTGCTAGTCCACACCGTTTTGTATCATGGTCGTAGCCTACTAAATGGGATGAAGAGGATGCGCGTAGAACCGGACGATATCCACGCAAAATTGATGCGCAACTACCCAGAAGTGCCCGATTGGTGGTACATCGTGTTCTTTGTAGGCTTTTTCCTCATGATGGTAGTTGTCGTCGAGGTACGTAAAAGTATGACGTTCCCACTACCCTTGTTCTCATTCTCTCGTCTCAGGTATGGCACACTACTGTACCTGTGTGGGCACTGTTGCTGGCCGCATTCTTGCCGGTATTATACGTGCTACCTTCAGGTTTCATCTACGCGATGACCGGTCAAGGGGTAATAGCTTTATGTTCTTGGTATCGTTTTTAAAGACTTATTACATCCCGTAGATCTCATTGAATCTGCTCGCTCAAATCATCCCAGGTACACTTTTAGCTGGTAACCCGATTGCAAACATGGTGCACATGATCGAATATATTATTTCACATGCTTTCGCTGACAGTTCTCGTAGATCTTCAAGGGTTACGCGGTGCAGACGTTGATGGAGGCAACCTCGTTCGTTCAGGATTTGAAACTAGGTCATTACATCAAAGTACCTCCACGATCGACGTTCTTGGGTATGGCATTCCGCGCCATTCCGCGAACCATGCAGAGTCTGACAATATGGAACAGTGCAGAGTGTCGGGACGCTCCTCGCCTCGTTCATCCAAGTTGGCGTGAAGGAATGGATGTTTGCCCATGTCAAGGATATCTGCGAGCCGAATCAACCGAGTGACCTTACCTGCCCACACAATGCAGTGTACTTTACTGCATCGGCAGTTTGGTACGTACGGCCATCGTTCCCCCAATGGTGTGCTCACTCCGTTTGTTCAAGGGGCCTCATCGGGCCAACACGGCAGTTTGGTCCTCACTCACTGTATCAGCCCGAGTTGTATGCGATCATTGTTGGTGCCATTCTACCTCTCCCATTCTGGCTTTGGCAACGACGGTACCCCAACTCTTGGGTCAAGTTCGTTAGCACCCCAGTGATTCTCAACGGTGTGTCGTATATACCACCCGCTGGTGGTATCAATTACTCCGCGTGGTTTGCGACTGGGTTTGTATTCCAGTACCTTGTGCGAAAGCGGAACTTTGCTTGGTGGAGCAAGTTCAACTACGTTACTAGCGCCGCTCTAGATAGTGGTGAGTCCATTCCCTTTACTTATCGATAGCCAAACGGATATGCTGAAAATACCCTTTAGGTACAGTTTTGTCAGCCATTGTAGTTTTCGCCACCTTGGCAGTGAGTGTCACAATCAACGTCATCCGTTGGCGCGATTTATTGAGCATGCACTGCAGTTCCCACATGGGGGCCTTTATCTTAATTGGTGGGGAAACACAGTTTTCGAGAATAGTAAGCGTCTCTTGTTGTCCTCGACGTCACGAGTTCTGAAAACCGCTTTGCAGCTGCAGATTATAATCGTGTGCCGTTCAAAACAATACCCCCAGGGGGCATTCCGTTATCTTAATGTACTTAGCAAGCATCTGCATCAATATCATCACTTCATTTAGTCCCGCAGTCCTAAATTATACCCTTATTCACTGACCACATGGGTCACATTACGATTAGGTACTTTTCAGGCAGCATCAAACGTGCGGCTGCCCTGTTTCATCCACCCGCCGTGTGAGTGTCCAGCGCTCTGATGGGGCTTTGTACGCTCGAAAGAGAAGCACCGAATTGCTCATCTGATCGCAGTTGAGTTTCAGCACAGGCATGCAACCTTGTCGGGTGATGCGTTTCCAAGAGAGAGCAATCCAATTACAATCCATCTCTCGTCACCGCCGCGTTGCTTGCCCAGGACTCTACCCCAGGCAACCTTTAGCTGACACCAACTCATCTCCGCCATCATCGGTCCCCCCCTTTTTTTTTCTTTTATTTAATATAGAGTAGGCACCATGGGATACAACCGCGTCGAGCTGCATGCGCAAGTACATGGAATGACGGTGATGATGGAAGGATATCGTAGACCGTCCGTGTGCAAGAGGTGCAAGACTGCACTGCAAGGCGATCAACCCCTTCCCCTACCCCGGGCGCCACGAGGACCTGTGCCTCGCGGGTTGCCACGCCCTGCAAAAGTCGTGCATGTAAGACGTGCGTCAAAACAGTGAACGTTTCCAAAACCCACCTCTTGTTTGCAGCCCTCGTCCGCCTGTAGCGTTTGTCGCCGCGTTGCGAAAACGTCGTCGGCGAATTAAAAAAAAGGAAGAGGGGGAATGTGATTTGACGACCGATGGGATGGGATGACGAGAAAGAAAAATGCAATGAGGGACGGATCGAGATGGGGCGCGTGGAGAAAGAGAGGAAAGCGGGGGGAGTGGGGGCGTACCTCTGGTACCGGGACCTGCGCCTCTTGCGCTTCGCCCGGCTTCGCGTGCCCGTGTTTGTTCTTCCTTGACTGCGTCCAGAAGGGTATCTGGTACGCGCAAGTATTTTATCTGTACAACCAGATCATGATCCGAAAACGCCCGAGGTGAGTCACGACAAGGGGGACGAGGACGAGGATAAGAGGATGAGAACGATCTCACCAAGACAAGGGATCGAATCCACTCACCGTACTACCACGAATATAACACTCCTTGAGCTTCCAGAATCGATCACCGTCCGCACTCGTTTGATACACCTCGCGCAGGGTGATGTTCATAAAGTTGTCACAGTTGACGAGATGGCCGTTGAACGTTTCGCCGTTTTTGAGCTCTACAAGCTTGGACGACGTGTCAGTGATATCCAGGCAATTGACCCTTCTTTTTTCTTGATTTGGAACGCATCATCAGGGGAGGCTCACCATCGGTTTGTTTTGGGCTGCTGTGAGGAGCGATAGTGGGAGCTGTGAGAGACACGATGAGCAACAGGGATAGAACGGGGCGATCGTGTGTCACCATTGTGGCCGGCGATGGAATTGTGCTCGTCGATGGTGAGCGGACAACGTTGGACTCGCTCCTTGTTTCCGTGGCTGTGCAACAATCATAGATATGCATCGATTCGTACTAACATTACAATAATATTCAAGAGATACATGGAACAAAAAAAAAGATCAAACAATGAGTTTGACAGGCGAAAAGACAGTCTTCAAAACAACATATCCCTCAACCCCAGCACTACTTCCATTGTCCTCCACCCACCTAACCTCCCCCACTACCCGCCCCGGTAGCTCGTCCACCGACACCGCTCGACGGCGCCCTTTCCCTGCAGGGTCCTCTACATCGTGCTGCGATACGAGCTTTGGGCGCATCACATTTTCAAGAGAATAAGTGCCCTCAAAGGCACTGTCAAGCTCGACCTCGATGCCACCTACAGTCGCTTCGGCCTGACACCTCAAGTCTGAGCCCACAGGGCTATCGACAAACTTTAATTTGATTTCCCCATTGCTCGACTGCGCATCGACCGCAAACTCGCCACCAGTCGACGCGTCTGAGATGAGCGAGATCTCTGCGTTAATCGGGCTAAGTCCAAGTTCAGTTTCTATCCCTGCGAGGTACAGAAAGAGAAGGGCGTACCCATTTATAGAACGTATGACGAGGTTGGAGGGATCTGCGCCTTCAGAATGCGACAGGCTCACTGTCGGTGCGATACGGCCGTTTGCAGTATGCAGGTCGAGGAAAGTTCGGGCATTGAAATTACCGTCGATCTCGCCGTTCAACGACGAGAATTGGCCAACCTCGAACGTGGCAGACTAGCAGTAGATGGCAAAGTCAGCGGGCGACCAAACATCAAACATCAAACGCCTTGCCTGGACGCTTATCCTGCCATTGGCGGACATAAGAGAAATCAGATCAAAGACGGCAGATTCTTCCAAGTCTGCTACATCCTGAATGTAATTCGGCATGTTGGTTTCAAGTTTCTTTACCAACAGGGGACCGTCGCTTCCTGCAGGTAAGGTAAGAGTAACATCAAATTCGAGTCCAGTCTTCTCTATGTGGCGAGGGGAGCGTGGCCACGGGGGGGTCTAGGGAGTCCGGTTAATAAAGACTTTATAGAATCAAAGAATGACGACAAACAAAAATGCCAACGCCATACTCTCCGTCCGCCCTTTCGATCTGACAGACAGATGCGAGCTTGAGAGCTATGTCATCAAAGTATGCAACTCGAACGCGGACGTCCACCGTGTCGGCAATTTGGGTTGATTGTTTGATGTTGACCAGACCTTTCTGGTACGCACCCCGAGAAACGAGATAGAGAGCATCCGAATCGAGTGGAAGGGAGAATGTGGTCTCGGCCCCAAAGGGATATTCTGGTGTCCATGGTGGTTGGTCGTAATACGTCGTCCAGTTGGTACTGTCGACACATTGACGGCTGGTGTCTCCGTCTGGCGGTGGTGGATATCCTACTCTGTTATCCGACCAACGCTGCGACAGATATAGTTACAACTTTAAGCAGACGGGGGGCGATGATTACACACCCATGCTTGAAGTCGGTCATCCCAGAAGGCGCGTCGTGCATGATAATACATGGTCCAGATGAGTGCTATGGCACTGAAGGCGATCAAGTGACGCTTGAAAAAAGATCGACGAGGACGAGTTGTCGTCGAACAAGCGTGACATGCTTCCGAGTGTAACAGAGGCTGGGTGCCTTTCTCGAGGCTGTTGGGCACGTCAGAGTAGGTTCCGACTTGGAAGGTGTCCATGGTATGTGGGAATGATAAAGGGACACGAAACGAACCGACGGATTATATATGGGTCCATGCCGCATCGGCATGATGCCTGCGGCGCAGTCCGTAGGTTACGTCGTTGAGTGACGCTTGTGTGGCTGTGCGGACCAATCATAGTTTCAAGCCTAGTACACGCTGTCAGGTCAAAAAGAAAATCGCCTCCGCAGCGAATGCTTCGAGCTGAGTACTCACATGCACATCCGAGTTTCCGTGCGCATGGGACTCAGGCACACATGAGAATACAACAACGAAACAAGTCGTGGTTTGCTGGGTGGAGCAGATGTTTCATCCGTTGCCTGTGACACACTTCTTGATCAGTTCCGATGATCCACTCTTCAACCTCTCACCTGTTTCGGAAACAGTCTTAGCTGGACATAGTGAAGTGGTAATTCCAAAGCTTGACTGGACTTCGATATCGATGTCGAACTCGCTTCCTCTGGGCCCTCAAGGCCTCACAGATTCAGAGAATATGTTCCTGCACTAGCCCAGATGTGGGTGGGATGAGATGCACGTGCATTGGTGAGTTTGACCGCATCAACCCGCCCGGGCGTGCCCCCGTGACGGCGTGTGAAAATAGATTTCAATCTGACCGTTCGAGCTGGTGCTCAGGACAAGGTCAATCCCGTGTCCTCCGATATCATTACCTCCGTCATGGACGAGGAACTTCATAAACCATTTATGCTGCCATTCAAGTTGCTTCTTCGCTCCATGAGAAGTATCATGCTATTCGGATCGAGGCATCTATGATCGATCTAGAGGAAAACCCTTGTCGGTGTGTGAAATCCACCTTGCAGACAACACGAGACGTGATCAAGGCCTATGGATCCATGGATTGGCGCCGCGTGTGATGGGAAAGGGGCGACCCCTCGACGACTCTCCCCAAGCTCCTATTTCCTTGCGTCCGCCATGACGCTTATCATTCTCTTCGTGATTGAAGGCCTAAACACGCTATCGCAATCTTGTAGTAAGCGGTGAAGTTTCGTTATCGACAAATCCAGTTAAGGAGGGTGAGAATGATGTACTATTTATACGGAGTCAGTGGTAAGCGTGATAAAGATCAGGACCCAGCACTGGGTGGTAAACGAATATAGTCACGTACTAGTCGAATCACCGGTGACACACAGGTTTCCTGGACCACCGGTCATCAGTTACCGTTCCAGCCCTGTGCAGTTCCCGAGGAATTGATCGAATCAAAAGGAAATATGCCACTGGGACGCTGCGTTGAGAGAAATTTATGATTACATGGTACATGGCTTTTCGCATGCACTTGCATGTCACGATGGGATGAACGGGTTACCGTAAAAACAACGCTGAAAAATAATACGAGCGGTAGAATTAGAAAGGAGTGGAAATGCATTGAGGATGAGCCTAACCCCACACCTGCTTCGATTCAGGTGGACCGCTGGGACACAAACTCCCCAGTGAAAGAGGACTCTCTGAGAGAGGGATGGGGACTGCCCTGTCTTCCTGTGCAAACGGAAGACGGCTATTTTGTGGAGTGTTCTTGGCGAGAAGATAAAATAAAGGATGGAGAGCGTGTTTGAACACAAGCTCGTGGACAGCGAAAGGTGTAGGTGTTCTCGTTGGCGGGGATGGCTATATTCGCCGAGTTAGCATATCATGGATGGTGATCTGTCTACAGAAGGGTTCAGCACCGCCGAAGGTAGGCATACAAAGTGGCGAAGCGGGCATTCCTCATTTCTCAAACTTGTGGGTAACATCGACCAGCTCCTTTACGAAGTAGGGAATGATTGAAGCTAGGAGGTCGGCAAGTTGCTGCTTCAGTGCTTCTTGTTGCCGACCATCATTATTTTTACTGCTTGAGGGTATGTTGTTCGGCAGAGTCAAGAGGTGACGTTGGTCGCGGGTTTCACCGATTCGCTTAGGTCTTGGAGTAGGTCCGCCGTGGGTCTCGACGGTTCCAGGCTCGCAGGATGACGAATGGACACAACTCCTTGAAACTACGTCAGTGGATCCTCTTCTAGTATGTCCACGTCATTGGCGCTAAAGCACCGGATGGTTGGTACTTAAATGGTTGGTACTTAAATGTTCTGATTGTCCATTAGCTCACTTCTGACTCCACAAGATGGAAAACGTACCTCTCGAACTTCTGTATCCGGTACTCGATTATCTCGACCGACGTGACTTGGTAAACGCCGCTCTTGTGAGCTCGGCGTTCAACCGCGTTGCCACCCCACTCTTGTATAGGACCATCTCTTCTCGTATCAGTGAAAAAAAGGTGGTACACATTAATCCTGCCTTCTCCTTTTCTGTGCAATTTCGACCGTCATTTCTAATAGGTTCTCCTCCATCCTTGTACCACGTTACTTCAACGGCCAGAATTATCCCAGTATGTCCGGAAGGTCACAGAAACAGGTACCCTTTATAGCCATGCCTGCTTTGAACGAGAACTAACCGTTATCGTATTAGGTGCTGTTCAGCTTTATCGTCGCGTGAATCCACAAATCATCAAGGACATCACAGTGGCACTGCGACTGTGTACGAACCTTGTATCCGCGAAGTATATAGATGATACGGACACTCCAATCCTTAATTTTCTGCCGATACTGCAAGTCTTGATTACTCTCCCACTGAAGGAACTTGCCATTCACACCCACCACGATGTCGGAGAGAGAGCCTGGGCATTGCTGAACAAGATCAAGGGCATACGTCGTCTTTCCGTGTGGTCATTGAATTCAGGTCCCCCGCGGGTATTGCAAGGTTGGGCCGATGAACTCAGTTCTACTTTGACACATCTGGAACTTGGGGTATGTCCACTTCGGCACATTTCAAGGATGTTCGTGCTCATTGTCACATGGACAGCGATGTGCTGGTGTCCCCCCCACCATCTTGATATCGGTCTTCTCGAGGCTTTCGCTGCTGCGCGAGCTTACGCTGAAGGGAGTCCCCAGTGCCGCTATTCCTGCTATCATGGGATGCCTGCCGAACCTCACTGCCCTCGACACGGAGTACTTAGGATCTGGAAATTATCGTGTACCTTCCACACCTCTCCCTGCGCTGGAACAGCTTATTGTGCGGAGTGGGTCAGTGGATATCTTTGGTCCGGACAGGCTGTGGACGTGGACACGATCGCTCCTCCCGCATGTGGGGTCGCTCAAGTCATTCGCGCTCACTTCATTTTCCGTATACGGCCGCACGGCAATTCCTTGGCCATTTGTGGTGTTCCTGACAACGAAGCAGGGTCAGTCTCTGGAGGAGTTGCTCGTCGGGGCTGCCATGTTGAAC
The DNA here is from genome assembly GCA_038088775.1 of Boletus barrowsii. Lineage (NCBI taxonomy): Eukaryota > Fungi > Basidiomycota > Agaricomycetes > Boletales > Boletaceae > Boletus > Boletus barrowsii. The sequence continues at coordinate 22,379 of JBBPJP010000225.1, forward strand.
CTTGACTTCTTGTCGCAACTTTGTTGTAAGTGCCCTGCCTTGAAGACTGTAAATTGTACGGTGGCTAGCCCCGATGTGGTCAGCCTTTCCCCCATGCACTGAAGCATATCTCCATGCTGACAAGTATCCCACTAGGAATCGATCGCCAGAGCCATAGCGAACGGAAACTCCCTCCGCACGCTCAGCCTACATGTCATGTGGATCGAGAATGGTGTTGCCAGGCCCTTGGCATCCGACATTTGCGACAACCTCTCAGAAGATTTGGACGAGCCTGCACGGAGTCTATCATACTTGGACTATTTGCGAACTGCCTCGGAAACAAGAAACGTGAACTTTACGGTGGAAGAAGCTCGGTTGATGATGCTTCGAACGGGTTCCAAGTTGCGAGCAGTAAGATTGGGAGATTTTGCTTATACTGTAAGTATGCACCTGCCACTCGTTGGGGACGCTATTGAGTAGTTCCTTTCTCCGATGATGATAGGGTCAGTGGGTACTGGCAGGCACCGAGTCGGCTCCATCGGATAAACAATTGATGTTCGAAGTGGTCAGAGATGGCACTCAGTCCGCACTGTGATTCGCCGGCGAGAATTCTTTGCGCTTCGAGGGAGACTTGTGGTGTGTAACGATATTTATTGGGGAGAATTTTGCTTGGGATACGGGAAGTGGACAACTCAAACGACCTCTGCGGCTTTCTACATCGAGGAACTAATCATGGGGACATTGAAACTTGTATGTACCCATCTCGACAAGTGTGACCAGTTTGACCATTAAATGACCTTGCTGCAAGGAACAGAATAGCATCGGCCAGAGCCAACTGGTCTGAACACGTAAACTCAACTTACTTACCGGTGTCTGGGACATGTTTAAGCTACATAAGTAGACTGTAGGGCGTCTCTTTTCAATCCAGCAAGTCCAGAGGTAACGAAGGCTACGACAGGACAATGGTCCCGAGCTTTCTCCAACCAACATCGTTGTACCAGTTGAGCCGCCGGAAGTTGCCAGTGTAAATCCTTACCAAACCTGGGATAACTATAAAAGATCGTCCACTGACTCGGTCCAACCCTTCTTCCTCATAGACACCTAGGAAGTGTGCTAGAATGTCCACCATATACATCGACCAAGCTATCGGCGGCGACAAGCTGGGTAACGGCACCATCGATCATCCATATCAGTCGCTCGCCTATGCTATCTTCTCCACCCCTTCCACCGAGGTCGATAACACGGTGTTTCAGATCAGGAAGAGTTCCGACGCGGAATTCGATGCCCCGACCCAGTCTGCGACCAAAAAGGCCAAGAAAGACGCGCAAGGACTCGAGAAGAAGCGGTTGAAAGCGGAAGCGGAAGAGAAGGAAGCACGGGAACGACAAGAGCGGCGAGAAAAACGGCTCGAGGAGAGTAGAAAACTCCTGCTCGTCGAGGATGCATCGCTTCCAGCGCCGATCAAGGTGGGTTCCTCGACTCTGGCTTTTCAATGGTCGTCGTCATCGTTTCGGGGGAGGCTCTGATCGTGTCTAGTCCAAGATTGTGAACCTAGAGCGTTTGCGGGGTCAGCGGGTGCGGGTGTCTGGATGGGTGCATCGACTTCGTGATCAGCAGGAGATCATGTTTATTGTCTTGAGGGATGGTACGGGTTATCTGCAAGTTGTGCTCACGGGTCAAACCGTATGTCTCCCCCCGTCTGATCGGGAGAGAATATGACTGACTATTCCCAGAACAAAACCTATGATGCAGTCACACTACAGCTCGAGGCATCGGTTGAATTGACCGGTACGCTCAAAGTCGTTCCCGAGGGCCAAAAGGCACCTGGTGGACACGAGCTTGTCGTGGATTACTGGAGAGTACTCGGTGCTGCTCCTGGCGCAGAAGAAGCATTTACTAACAGACTCAACGAGGTACCGTCCTCTGATAACGGACATCTTTACACCGCTGACGTTGTCTTTTAGCAATCCGATCCTTCCATTCTTGCCGATCTGCGTCACCTCGTCTTACGCGGTGAAACGGCTTCCAACGCCCTCCGATTACGCGCCGCCCTCTTGTCTGCATTCCGGGCTACCTATGCCGAACACCATTGCTTGGAGGTGACACCCCCATGTCTCGTGCAGACCCAGGTCGAAGGTGGTGCAACACTGTTCAAGCTTGACTATTATGGGCAATCCGCTTTTCTCACTCAAAGTTCTCAGTTATACCTCGAGACCTGTCTTCCTTCCCTTGGAGACGTATTCTGTGTTCAAGAGAGTTTCCGTGCAGAGAACAGGCAAGTTTATTGCAAATGTACGATAAGAGGTGGGTCTCTGACAACGTCTGAACAGCCATACCCGTCGTCACCTCAGTGAATATACGCATATGGAGGCAGAACTGGCATTCATAACGTTTGACGACCTGATGACGCACATCGAAGCCATCGCAAGTTCCACGTTCTTTTGTTGTCTGACCATAACCACTCACGTCTCTTCGCGTAGATCTGTGAGAGCATTGACAAGCTTCTCGCCAACTCGTTATCTGCTGGGTTGATCAAGTCGCTTAACCCCAACTTCACGGCGCCTGTTCGGCCGTTCAAACGCATGTCTTATCCAGACACGATCCAGTGGCTTAACGAGCACGGTATCAAGCACGAAGCCGAGGACGCGGACGGTAATGTTATCAAGGATGCCGATGGCAAACCCAAGATGGTCCCACATGAAATCGGTGACGATATTGCCGAGGCCGCCGAGCGGCAGATGACAGACATCATCGGCACCCCAGTCTTCTTGTACGGATTCCCTGCAGAACTCAAGGCGTTTTATATGCAAAGGGTGCCGAGGAAGGAGGGGGAAACGGGCCCTGTATATACCGAGAGTTGCGATTTGTTGATGCCGGGGGTGGGCGAAATCGTCGGTGAGTTTTGTGCTGTATGATGCAGGTTTGGACGATATTGAGCTGAGTGGGAACTAGGTGGATCGATGAGGATAGCGGACATGCAAGAGATGCTGGCTGCATATGCAAAAGAAGGGATCGATCCTACGCCGTATTACTGGTACACCGATCTGCGCAAGTATGGTACTTGTCAGCATGGTGGATATGGACTCGGCATCGAGGTGAGAGAGGATCGCGCGAGTTTGAATGTCTTCGCTAATACCTTGTCTTCTTCTCAGCGAATCCTTGCGTGGTTGGCGAACAGGTACACGGTCAGGGAATGTTCCTTGTTCCCTAGGCACGTGATGCTTTTTTGGGGCACGCGGAGCTGTGCTGACAATCCCCTAGATGGCCCGGTCGTGCGACTCCTTGAGATTATCGACATTAGAGGGCAGGGTAGCGTCCCGATATTGAATGTCGGATACCCTTAGAGGGATAGAGATGGAGCTGGCGTTTGTAGTGCCAGAGAGAAGAGCCTCGAATTTTGATGTAGGTCGTATCTTTGTTAATCATTCGTCTGTCTGGTCGCGAAAAAGAGCGAGAACAGCCAACTGTGGGAGTTGACACGAAAACTATTTCATTTCACTCCAATGCACAACCGTACACCTGACTAGCGACCCGTCGCCACGTCTCCTTGTTGACGGCGTACTCCTGCGCATAGTCGACCTCGAGATGATGAAGACGCTTCCCTACGATGACAAGGCTGTGCAACGGCTCTCCGAAGACTTCGGGAGATTGTTGGGAGAGTTCTTCAAGGGTCCCACAGACGATACGCTGGTCGTTGGCGTCGCCACCTACGCGGGAGAGGGCGATGGCAAGGGTGGTCTTGGAGGCTAATACTTTTTGATCTTGGAGCGACTCGATTTCAAGGAGCTGAGACACGGCCTGTGGGATCGACATATATCGCGGAGGCTCATATATTTTCCTCCCTCTTTGATCGTCGTCATCAGTAACATCTCCAGTGTGTGTATCATGCGCGATACAAACCTGGCCAGGTTCTCCTCGCTCTGTTCCTTGACTTTAATGTCCAACAAGACAAGTGTGTGTAGCCCGAGATCGCTGTTCTCCTTGATGCGATCGTAGAATGAGTCAGGTTTCCACGTATCGGTGAAGAAGACGAGGGAGACAGCTTGGCCAAAGCTGTAAAGTTGGAGGCCGGAGATGCCGACGGCGTTCACGATGGAAGCGTTGTGGATGATACGGACAGGTATATGTTTGGCGCGGGCGCGGAGCACGATGTCGGTGTGGGTCGTTGCACTGCCTATCGCGCGTCATGAAATGCCAGAGGGACAAGAAGAAAGACGTACCCAAACGGATCCCCGACGACTAGAAAGGCGATGTCTTGCGTGTCTGCGTCGTGCAGGATGGCGTCGCTGTCGGTCTCAACCGTGTCCCGATCAGCGAGGAGGATGGGTTTCCCGTAGAACGCTTCCTTGAGCGTCAGAATGGCGATCAGAAGGGTTTTCAGGAGAAATGGACACTAAATTTACTTGCCAGGCGTTCCTTTTGGACCATGAGGATGCTGGTGTAGGCCTCGAGGTAGACCCTGGTGGACGACTGAACTGCCTGTGGTCCATGGTCATGATGGGGGATGTGAAGCTGTTCTCCAGCGTGTACTCGCCTCCAAACCGCGGACGGTGATGTCCTTTTCGTTGCAGAGCCCCAGCCCAATCACGTAGAGCGTCATCGAAGTATAGGTCACACAGCAACCTCCACTAGCCACTGGCTTCACCTCCACACTGACTACGTCACTGCAACGTTCATGGGCGCTCGTCGGGCACGTTGACGAGGCCAGGTGGTAGGCTATGTCGCGCAGTCCTTTCAATAGGAACCGTGGACGCGATTGACGCTAGGGTATAAAACTATGGACGACTCGGATGTTCATCGCCCAGGAGATCATGCTTCCGCGCATTCTGAATCCCTGGTTGGGACAAAGGAAACACAGTTCATCATCCTCAGAACCGCCACGGCCACTCCAGGTAATTGCTATCTTGGCCCTCCTTCCCATCTCTGACGCCACCCTGTAGCCGCCCACCCGCATCGCTGACGAATTCCAACATTACATTCACAACCACATCCCTGCGCGTCTCATCGACACGTCCAAGCTCACGTTCGTCGAACGCAGCGACGTCTTTGACGTTTTTTCTACGGAAATCGCCCAAATCACGGAAGAGGATGTTCAGCGACGCCTAGACGCCCCTGGGGTGGACACCCACCCCGAAGCAGGCATCTACGTCTCCGCACGTAAGGCGGCTCTCAGAGAGACCGTTCGCGATGTCGTGCGCTACGCCATCTTTTCGCATCGCTGGACGGACAACGAGCCGAGCCATCATGATATCTCTACCACAGTCTCTCCTGGGGGCCTAAGCAAGAAGCGCAACATCAAGACCGCCGGTCTCGCCAAGCTCGTACAGCTCTGCCAGACGGCACGCGCGCTAGGATACAAACTCGTCTGGTCCGATACTTGCTGTATCGATCAGACGAACCCAGCAGAACTCAGCGAGGCGATTCACGCCATGTTCAAGTGGTACGCACACGCCCACCTTTGTATCGTCCATCTCGCCGCCTCGTCGTCCTTGGCGGATTTTGAACACGAACCGTGGTTCAAGCGGGGCTGGACGCTCCAGGAACTCTTGGCACCAAGGCAGATCAAGTTTTATGACCAAGGGTGGCGTCCGCTCACAAACCTCGTTAACGACAAGGGCGACCAAGCGCTCATGTTCGCCCTGTCGGCCGTCACGGGGATCCCTCGGGATGTCGTCATTGCCGATAACAGCCGCGGCATCAAAGGACGTAGTGTCTGGGAAATCATGTCTTGGGCCTCGACACGCAAGACTACCAAGATTGAAGACGCCGCGTATTGTCTCTACGGCCTCTTTGACGTCCACCCTCCTATCGCATACGGTGAGGGCGAAAGAGCCTTTACGAGGCTGGTCAATGAGATAGTGCAGAGGTACCACACATGGGATGTCTTTGTGTGGGGCGGGGAGGCGTCCCAGATGCATCCGGCATTGCCTTGCTCGCCGGCATGTTATCATATGTGGGACGAGGCAATGATGGGCGGGGGGGTAGGGATGACGGACTTTACATTGACGGCGCATGGGTTGCGGTTGACGTCGGTACCGCTGATTCCGCTGGCGTTTGCGTCGGATGAAAGGGACGAAAGCGGGTCATATACGGTGATGCTGAGCCCACGATCCGACGCCATGACAGCGCTGTGCGTATACGGGGACATCACTGTCGTTTGTGGCTCGGGTCGGCTCCAGCACATCCGTCGTGCTACTGATCTGCATGCGTGTATACTCAACTACAAACCGAGCCAACGGAGCCATCGAGGAGAGCTCCAAGCTGGGAGGACGTACGTCTGTTTCCTCCTGTATATGGAGGGTCGGAATGCAGAGGGATCGACGTGGCTCAAGGTTGCGACGGACAATGTCTTGCAGATCTCCTGTAAGGGGGTTCCTACTGAGGATGGTGGGTTCGATTTGCCGTTGCAGACGACGTACATACGGGCCCCTCGAGCTCAATCTACCCTTGCGGTGTGATGCTATGTTTCATCCCAAGTTGAATAGGAGCAAACCTTGCGTTGCACTGGCACGATAAAAATAACAGCCCAACATGCCCCCGCCACGTTCCCCACAAATCGACCCTACTCTTCCCTTGTATCTATCCTACTACCAACACCACCACCACCACCCACACCGACCGAAAGTATGTCTTTTTCTCCACCCGATACAACCGGAAAGCGTCCCCCCTCCCCCGTCAGCGACTCTGGCGACACAACCAGAAAGAAACCCCGCACCGATGACCCCATGGATGACCCTAGTCCTGCGGCCGAAAAGGTTGAACCCAAGCGTGCTCGGTGAGATTTACCCAATTACCCAACTACCCCTCCATTCATAATTTTCTAGGTGTAATTTATGCCGCAGCATCAGGATGCAATGTGTTGGCGCCGAGCAAGGTCCGCCTTGCAAGCGTTGTCTCTGTAACAACCGCGAATGTATCTTTGAAGGGTCTAACCGTGAAAAACGGTCATCAAAGTAAGCCTATCATTGTATTTGTCATGAAATATTCACCACTCAAACGCAAGCCCCAAAAAACACGAGCTCCTCACAGAGTCCCTTCCGGACACTGTCCTTCGGTCTATCGGGAATCCGGGCATGACTTCCGGCATGATTTCCCGTTCTTCATCCCCAGCTCCGTCTCCAGCCACTCAAGCGGCCCAAACTCTGCGGACGCCATCTCCGCCACCACAGCAAAATGGACCCACCCAGACTGCTACCTTCCCCTCCTCTCCAAAACTACTCTGCCTCCCTGACAATACGTTGAGCCCCTTGGGCTTGCTTGCAGAGCCAAGTTTGGAAAATCGGAGAGCCCAAGGGGTTACAGCATCATTCACCGTGCCTCCAGTTGATGGTGATTCAGACCACCGGCTTGGTGTCGCCAGTGTGTAACGGATACAAGTAGTGAATACATCGGCTATCCTATGTAACACAGCATTACAATTTTTACTTAGCTCTTTTGCAACCATCGTCGTTTGTCGTGCTCTCGCTGCTGACTCGTGCACCTGTCGCATCCGCTGCAGACTCGTACAACTTGTCGCGCTCGTCGCCGACCACTGCCTGTTTAGTCGCGTTCACCCGCAGATTCCCAGCTCAATCGCGTATTATCCGCTGACTCTCTTCCCGGTCGCGCTCGACGGTCCGCCGACCACTTTCGTCGCCTTCAGCTCGCCGCTCATCACGACCTCACGACTTGCTACGTCTCCTCGTCCGTCGACTCTCCTCCCTCGATCGCGCCGGATTACATCCGCGCTCCTTCCTCTCGACCGTCGGGTAACACCCGCAACTTCTCGACTCAGGCTCTGTACGGCTTCAAGAACCGTTACACAGTGACAATTATTTCGGACCGGGTTCGAGGGGGGGTCAGATTGTAACAAGTGTATGTTGTTTTCAATGTTAAACGAGTCTCTCATGTTCTAGTTCGGCTCTTTCCTGTATCCTTTCCAAGAACCGAAATGGGCAACCTCTGGTATGTCACTCAGCAGTAATATCCTAATCGTGTCCTGGTTCAAAAATATCATTGTTAGCGCTCCCCCACCACCCGATCTTACACCCAATATCGTCAGAATAGGAGATTAGTTTTCGGCTGGTGGGAGTTTCGGCGATGTCTATAGATGTCGTTACGTTTGCGATCCAGTGCCAAAGGAGGTTGGGCTTGACGTATGACTCAGTGGTTGCTTGATGCTCACGGCCCTTTCAGGTTGCAGTAAAGGCTTTCCGATTCAAGTTTGCAATGGAAGGTGATGCGAATGACAAATCCATCAAGGTAACCGTCCTGCTTCATTACCAGACATATAATGTAAGATCCTTCCAGATGCTCCGTCGAGAACTTGGAATTTGGAAGAGACTGGATCATATCAATATTGTTCCGGTATTGCATATGGATTTGGAACGAGCGACTCCACGTCGCTAGTATCGCTGTGGATGCCCAATGAATCTCTTCGCAGTTTCTTAGCAAAGTATGACGACAGGCTAGATACAGGACTCAGACTCCGGTTGGTGCGTCCACTTGATTATGTATCGGCATTCTCGTTCTCTAACCATGCACGACCGACAGCTACTGGATATTGCTAATGGGTCACACTACTGCTCGTCCGTTCTAGCATCTAACGAGCTCAAAAGAATAACATTCCATACGCAGTACATTCCTTTCCGATTGTCCACGGAGACCTGAACCCCGTATATCAAAGTAGAACTATCAGTATCGTTTCGAGCTCAACATAAAACAGAACAACGTACTTCTCGATGCAGACTGCACCGCTCGCCTAACTGATTTCGGCTACGCTTCTTTGGTGGGAAATATCCCGGAAGTGTTGGGTTATCTCCAACGGTCCACCGCACGACCCGGAGCCTTGCGCTGGATCGCACCAGAGCAATTTGAGTTGGAGGAGTCATTCAACCGGACTACCAAAAGTGATATATATTCTTTTGGTTGTATCGCTCTCCAGGGAAGTTTGTTTGATATGAGACGAGAACTCTGTGCTGATATTTTTGCAGGTTTTAAGCGGAAAACAACCGTGGTCGGAAGTCCGGGAAGATGCGGCCGTCATTTTATGCTTGGTGAGGGGGCACAAGCCAGGCAGGCCGGAGTCCCGAGTGATAGACGACTTGCACTGGGTTTTAATTCAGTACTGCTGGTCACCGGTCGAGGAGCGACCTGCTGCAGAGGTGATAATCACCACCATCCAACAGTTTTTGGGGAATTACCCTCCATCTCGGCCCCTTCGCAACTTGCTGATGTCGGGGTCAAGTCAGGATGATCTTGGTGCAGCGTCGTCGTCGTCGTCGTTCTCCGGTCGAGCATCAGGGAAAGTAATGTGACCGTTAGACATGAGAAGGATCAAACCAGGTATTTAGCGACCATAGCCTCATTTCACTTGATCGTACTGACACACAGGCTCTACTAGTACGGCTTTCAGCATTACTTCAGTTTCTGCTACATTAAGTCTGGACCGACCACGCGAGAGTAATCAGTGCCGCACGTTACCGTCGGGAAGGCATCCGTGATCCGGGGTGTTTACAGTGGACCCAGGGGTAGAACGCCTCTACAAGAAGTGGCGTATGTATCTATACGCCTGAGGAGGGTTTGGGAGTTCCATAGACATACCTCTGGCTGACTCTACACGTGTAGACCATGATCCATTTCCACCCCATCTATTGACTCTGAGCTCCATGCATCCAGGCATTAAATAAGTCAGAGTTGATTTGTGCCTCGTCACCATCGACCGTGTTCGAAGATGGCAGTGCAATCCTTGGATCTGACGTCGTCGCTAAGAGTACATCAATTCAGAGAATGTCTACACCTACGACTCCAGTGTTGAACGTTGAACCACATGTGCATATCATGGTTAGAGGAGGCTGTGCAGCTCACTCGCCAGCCCAGCCAGTTTCCTGAGCAATCGGGATCATGTTATCTTACCGCTTCGAGAGCCTCGACGACTTCGTTGACCTCGTAAGAGCCATTTCAATGTTTGAGGAGGTCGCGTGGCTCACTCCCGATGACCATCCTGACAAGCCACTTCGCTTAAACAAACCTCGGGAACTCATTGTGTCAGCGTTAGTACTAGTAAATGGTACAACGCTCGTCATTCAACGCTTCAGCTACTATCACACAATTGAACGACACGCGGCTATACAACAACTACACAATAGTACGCGCCCATAAGCACAGGACTTGGCTACGAGTGATCCTCTAGAGTGAGTCCTCAAGGGTTTGCTCCTCGAGAATTGTGGAGGCATCTTCACACCATGTGGCCTTGTACTCGGTCCAATACTGGGATGGGTGTCGTTAGGTTTGAACATCCAATAAGTAGCACAGAACTCACACTAAATTCGGAGATCGGCAGCTGCTGGACAAGCTCCGAGGCTTTCTCCTGGACGATGTCAGAGATGGGCTTCTGTGAAACGTCTGATAAGTGGGTGAATCGTCCATGAAAGCAGGTACATACAGGGTTCATCATTGTAGATGGATATTGCGAGTGATAATTGGGTTGGTGTTAATCTGAGAGGACTGTTGGAACTGACGTTGATCGCCACCCCATTTTATACACTTTTCGTGAACCGAACAAACACACACTTACACAGTGGTTACTAGTCCGATTTTGGGCCGTGGCTGGTGTGCCCATACATACGAGTAACGTTCAATTGTTCCGTCCGAATAGTCATCCCTAAAAACAGAATGATGATCTCCATCGAGTTAGTTCCTTGCCAAGTTCATACCACACAGTACGTATACTGTTTGTGATGACGAAGACGGTGATTAAAGAACGTGCATCAGTTTGGGTTCCGAACAACGGTATGCTCAGTGACTGTGTCCTTGTAACAACACGGAACGTAATCCCGAAAGCATTGGACCCAAATGGGTTGAGCCGAGCTACATGGACCACATAGAAGCCTGATAGCAGAGCGAGTTATTGTTCCGCAGACATCGGGGAAGTATTGGTATGCCAGTCATCTCGTGGTACGACAGGGGCGTAACTTTTCTGGCGGGCCACGGGGTCAGAGAGGTGCAAAAAAAAGAGGAAAATAATAGTGGGAGATCGAGAGCTCGCGTCGCTCGAACTTGTATGCTGCGGTCCAGTGAGATGTTCAGGCTCAAGCCGGAGCCGAGCTAGGTTTCCAAAGTCCGAAGATGATTTGTGTCAGAGCCCTGGCCCAGAAATTACTGCTTGGCACAAATCGGAAGGGGTTACGCTGGACCGGGTCCGAACACCCTGTTTATCGCCGACAGTATTGATCGAGGGTTGCTGGCTGTCGTCGCCTCGTCAATTGGACCTGCGTTTAGCAGTTCTCAAAACATCCAGCTTCACCCAGAGAACTGGCTCCCGATGGAAACCAGGATCGAGAACACCATGAGTCAAGACGAACCGCGGCCCAAACAGACGTGCATAATATGATCCAAACATACCATCGTATATGGATTATCACCGACAGACTGGCGCATCTCCCTCAAAGCTCCCTCACCACCCTCTCCAGGATCCACGCTTGCATCTCAGGCTGGAGTAGCACCACGGGTACCTTGATCTGCCCAGAGGGAACACGAACACGCTCCGTCTTGAGCTGACGATACGCTGCAAACGTGCCCGTCTCGACGATGCGGATCGTCGGGAGACGCATCTCCCCGTGCGCCTGCAGACGCCCGAGTTCGACGTTGGTCGCCACGAGCGCGTCGAATAGGCGTTGCGGCGCCAGGTGTGCGTTGGGGCCTGTTACAAAGGCACGGGGCCACATTCGACAAGGTCAAACGTGTGAACGTGAGTGTCTATGGTGCACCCAGACGTACCGAGAGGTCCCACAACCTCGGCGAAAAAGCCAACTGTGGACGGCGCTGCACGATCATCGACCACGGTCGTGAATTCCTGCATGTGGAGCACGTCTTCGGGGTCGGCATCGAGGGCTTGGATAGCTGTGAAGAGTTCCTCGCCCGTGATCTGCGCATGCGCGAGGTGAATCGTGAATCTGCCCCGAACCCGTCCATCCGTCAGACATCGGAAAGACGTGCGTGGGGATGAGTAAACGAGTGACTGACGATCGCCTTCCCGAGTGTGTGAACACTGGGGCGCCGATCTCGGCGTCGAATCCGATGATGGAGATGATATCGCCCAGTCGGTATCGCCACAAGCCGTCTCTTGTCGTTAAGATCGGCTCATACTGCTTACCTACCTCCACTTCCCACTGCGTCCACCATGAGCCAGCGATCGACATACCAAGACAAAAAGAAAGAATACGGACCGCTTGGCAGAGCTGTTCATGTGTTTCATCTCGAGAAACGTCCAAAAACTCGACGATGTCGTTCGTCTCGAGAACGAACTCGTCGAGCTTGGTCCCATCACGCGTTACACCGACGGTACCCTCCGATGCTCGATAGCCAACAGAACGGAGAGCGACGTCGGGTCCCAGAATGGACCTCACCTAGATGGGACGCGTCAGTGTGCCGCGATCATGCCAGTGATGTGATCACACGTACCGTTGGAACTACGCTCGCAAACGAGCCACTGCACACCGTCAACAGCGCGCGCGCGCTCGGCCACACGCGGGTGAACCACGCCTTACAGGAGAATGGAGGGCCAATGTCAAGCAGCTCCACCGCGCGCGCTGGATCGGCAGCGCACCGTGCCTATGTCGTTTCTCAGTGCTCAGCACCGGCATTCGGACACACACGAGGTCAATACTTGCCTCCAAGTATGCTCGGACATGATCGATGCCTTGAACATCCGGGAGTGTGCCATCTCTGATGCAGGATACGAGCACGTCCCATTGAGCATCAATGCAACGGATGAAGTCGACGAACACCGTCGCGAATGGCACGGCAAAAGTTGCCAGGTCTCGACGTGTGAGAAAGAACAGGGCGTGAATGAAGAGGAAGGAAGGAAGGTGTCCAATCACGGTCGCTGCCCATGGCACAGCGTAGCCTGGCACTATGTAGAACACACAAGACGTGAGTACACGGTATCGAGGGCAAGAGGGAATACACGTGCAAGGGTGGGACATTTGAGTTTCGTCATCGATGTACCATCCAAGAGGCCGACGTAGCATAATCCCTGTCGCGGCGCAAACGGGAATCCTTTGCACCACTTGACCGGGCGCACTCTCGATCTCCTTGACATCCCTGTAGCTCGTGCAAATCAACCCAGCAAGCGGAGGTGTACCATTCGGATCGAAAATCCCACGAATTGGACGACCGAGTCTCGCATGATGATTGTATTTGGGCAACATCTTGGGGGTCGTTCCAGACGTTGCGCTCGATACGGCGAAAAAGTCTGGAAGTCCGGGCGAGAACAAATCTATGACGTCCTCCTCCTTGCATGGCCGTATCTCGAATCTGTCTACGAACGGCTTGTAGGCCTCGTACGTCGAGAGTGGGACGTGGGATCTAAAATTGGCCAACATCGTGTTGGCGTCAATGTCTGTACCACCGTGCGCAGAGACTGCGGCACGGAATCCGGCGAGCAAAGCTGCTTGGGACGCGTACTTGGTACCCAAATTGTCCCGCATGATATCAAGCAATGCGCGATTCGTGCGTTCTCGTAGGGCGGCTACTTCGGGCGTCCGAGTGCCACTGGCGCCTTGACGTACAGTATCCATGATCGCAAGCAGGTGCAGCTCAACTAGACACAAACGTCAGAAGTTAGTTGACGTGGCTCGAGTTTCCGAGAGACCAACCTATGGGTGGATGGTCGAGTAGGCAATCTTCGTGCTGCGGTGCGTCGCCCGAAAGGCCTGATGACTAACTTAGTTGTTGCGATCTAGAACCGCCAAATTGAACAATCATGGAGGCTGGGGGATCAAGTTAGCATCCATGAACTGATGTTGATGTGCTGTACCTGGCGCAGGCGTGGTCATCGGGAATCATATCTTCAAGTTATCCGGCGATGGATAACGAGATAGAATATCCAAGTTGTAAACAACGTCTTCGTTTTAGTGTCAAGTCCGAGTCAGCTCAGCTGATCAGTCGCATGATCAAAAGATTGATGAAGATACACATAGATGGTATCCGCGCTACACCTCATACAACATACACGTTCTCCTTCTGTATCTGATACCCCTCCAAGCGTTTGAAATATTCCAAACGCTCCCGTCGCTCCTTTTCGTACCTCTGCATGGAGGGTATTGTCAGCAACTTTCT
>JBBPJP010000226.1:0-36363 GCA_038088775.1 Boletus barrowsii
GGTGTGAAAACCTGAATCGAGTGAGTGTCTGGACATGCTTGATCGTGCGTCATGATACTACCGTGCAGTTCTTCCAGATAACGGAGTCACTCTAACCTCGAGTTCACCTGGATGGCTGGTAGACATGATTGTGGGTACCTTTGCTTCATGGCTGCGTAGTTGTCCAATGGGCTTTTTTTTTTTTTTTGGGGGGGGGGGGTATTTGGCGAACGGGCTACCTAACATATGTCTGTTGTACGATGGATGAAACGTAACTGGGCAATAAGATCGAATATCTGTGACTTGGGTTTGAGATAGTTCTAGTTCTTGCTTGCGGCCAATTTTTAATTTGGGCCCTAATAAGCGACTATATATAGGATCGTGCCACTGGTAAGTAAATTGAGACCATCCAGCACATCGGAAGTTGATCGATATCGTTTGGTTCCGCGCCTTCATGGAGCATTTTTTTTCTTCTTTGAACCACGATGGCGCTGAGCGACGCTGCCAGGACGCATGGACATGGACCCAAAGGTACCCATACATCTGCACTCCATCCGACCCTCCCACTCTCCTCGCTGGACGTGCGCTCGATCTGGAGTCGGCGAGGTTTTTAATCAAGCACGGCTCTCGGGGACCATCGACGGTCGTCTTGCTTCGTGCCCACAAACGCCCACCGACGTCCATAGACGATCATCATACACCATGTAATGGATCATGGCGACGCGTTCACCAGGGTGGGACGACTATCCGCTGACATGGACTAGAACCACCAATGGCCACAGACAGAGGTGGCCATCACCCGAAATCGTCGAGTCGAGTCACTTGAATCCGACATGACTCGACACACGCGGCAAGAATGACTCGGTTCAGTATGATACCTAGTTAAATACACTAGGGACGCTCCTGCGACAGCTCACAAGGTACGTCCAAGTATGTGAATGGCATAAGGTAGTCCTCGACTAATATGATATCGATCCATATAAGAAGGTCATGAGGGCACAAGTGGACGACGACTTGGCAAACGCGTCCGTAAAGAAAACCGACAAGGGAATATCGTTATGAGGGGGTCGCCCGCAATTCGTGACGGTCGCATGCTGGCAAGGTTGAGCGCTGAGCAGAGGTGGTGAGGCCTAGCAACAAGACTTACGCCACCTAGGCGGACGCGCTGAGCCCCAATGCACGTGCGCCAGCGCCGACACCGCCTTCCCATCCCAGGAACCGCTCGCTGTATTCAACATCATTTTCGAAGCCCAGAAGTTCGTCCTCGTCATCCCATCCGCCGACCGCACGTCTCGTACGCGCCCATACGGTGATAAACAATATCCTCTTCAACTTTGGGTTCAAGAAGAACCAATGCGAAGACCAGAGCAGGGCGCCGTCTCTGCGCTTTAAACGGACGTGGGGAAAGTCCAGCGGAGAGTTCTCATTGCTACTACCGCTACTATGGTTGCGGAAGTGGACCGGGGGCCGTCTGTCATCCCCCACGGCGCGGGAACTCGTATGGTGTCGAGGGGAAGAAGACCTGTCTACGTCATACTCGTCAAACTCGAATGTGGCTTCGTCGTCATCGTCTGAAGAGTATTCATCACCGACGGAAGCGACATCGTCTTCGTCATCGGAGTAGTCATTGGCGTGGGGGTCGGAATCGATGTCAGGTGAGTAGGAGAACACCTGACAGTCGGACAGACCAATGACGTCGTCTAATATGCGATAAAGGGTCGGGTGAGTGCCCGACTGTATTTGGGGTGGCGCATATGGGCTCGATAGGGTCTGCATCAGGGGTGATGATGAGGAGGAGGTTGGGACGGAGGACGGGAAGAAGTTGGGCGACGTCGGCGGATAAGCCGAGTAGGTGCGCGGTGCTCTGACACCGCCACGGTTGGGGGATAAGAGGGTGGTGCTCAGCGAATTGAGCACGCTTGCGCCGCTCTTCTCTTTGTGAAAGTGTGCGGGACGCACGTCAGAGAATTCATGGTCGGGAAAGGCGATGTTGAGCGTCGCTATGAGGAGGTAGAGGGTCTTGCGGGAGGCGTGCTTGTCCATGGGGCCAAACGGAGTCTCTTCAGGCTCACGGTCGAGCCATGAAGGGAGAGGCGGTGAATGAGATAGCTCGTCGTTGTAGGCGTGTTCGAGAGACTTGAAGAGCTTCTTGTCGCGTTTGATGTTCTTGCAGCTGTACGCTTCGATGCGGGTGTGCACGGAGCATTCTGGACCCTCGTGCGTGAGGGCCTGAGCGAGGCGAGTTAGTTCAGGGAACTCTATGTACTTCATCTTGGTCGAGTAGAGAGTTATCGACAAAGGGGAGTCGGAGTAGAAACACCCGTTTCGGACTTGGCTCTCCAAGAACTCCTTCCCACAAACCGACCCGCTCCGGCAGCCAGCCAAGACCTCTTTTTGTCAGCACCACTCAGGTGTCGAGATCAACGTTGGGTCTTTTCAGCTGAGACGCTTTGGGGCATACACCTTGACCGACAGTGTCCCACCGACATGTACATCATACCTAGTACCAAGAGCTTGCAAAATGAAGATACATCCGTTCATCATGGACCAGTTCCATGATCCCTCCGGGCATAGCACCTGTTGACCCGTACTCGTGCCTACCCATGCTTGACCTGATATCGTACCAATCCTTGTTTGCCTGGCCAACCCCTTCGAAACCGATAAGATACGCACGCCACTGCTTTTCTCCGACGGCCATATGGCCTCGGAATTCATGTCAAGGACGTTGTGGCGGCGGATAGCACCGTGTACCAGATTCTTGCTATGGAGCACAGCAAGTGTAGCTTCGACCTGCTTGACAACACTCTCGGGGAGATATTCGTTGTCAAACTGGTCTAGTGCATCAGTTCCATCAATGCGGTCCATGATCACCATATCCATGCCTCCCCGCAGCTGCGTATAAAAGTGCACACGAGGGGCTAAACCCTGCTCTGCCACCATACGAGGAGCCTCGTAGTGGTAGCTGTCGGAAAACTTGACCACAACCGGTTGTCCGTCGTACTGTGCATGGAATAAGGCACGAGGAGGAGGAGGTACTGTGACCCTTCCGAGCGTTCTGTAACTGGGGATGACACGCCCTTCGAAAACAAGGTTGGGTCTGGATGTGTCGGGCAGATAGGCAGGATGTAGGAAAAGACGTGAGCGGTCCTTGCTTATCTCAAAATACTGCAGTTCCCTGTACTTGGCGCATATCTTGTCCAATGCATTTTGAAAGACATCAAAAATCCTTGCGGTGTTGTAGACATGATTTGTCAACGGAAGGAAACCGAGATATATGTAGTCAGTAAATGGTTGATAGCTGTACCTGTCGGTGAGAATGGAGCCACCAAATGATATGTATGGTCCCGCGATGGATACGTGAATGCAGGGACAACAAGTCTTGTTTCTGATTGCAGCGTACTGAACATGAGTATGAGTATGTCAATACCTAGCTTTTTACGAGTACTACGGCACGACTTACCTCAGGTTCCACAATATGATTAAGCAATGCAAGTGGTCCTTGAAAGTCTGGGATGCCACCCAGTCCCAGCTCATGACGTGCAAATAAATTGCACGATTTTCCCGGACAAAGGCATTACTACTAACAGACAAAAGGGGCTCAGAGGGGTAAGCCCATCGTCTGTTAAATTCACACCGTAGCCAAGGAGTGCTTCGACAAGCGAACCTACAACATTCGCTCGTCCGGAAGCAGAGTCATATATGGAAAGAGCCTCAGAGGCAAGTAGACCAATCCCGGCAAGAATGTCCCCGTCTACAACACGGTCAGAGAGATGTGAGAGATCATCCACAATTTCTGAAAATACGTCCTCGTGGATGATGGTTGGATGCTCAGGGACGGATGAGCGATTCCATTCACCGGAAGAAGCGAATTGGATTATTCGCGAATGGTCTTTGAGGGGATGTCAGATCACTGCCATGAGTGGTCCACTGGATACTTGCCTCGTTCCTCCCCGTATGGCATGAACTGTGGTTGATCTGCCAAATCGTCAACATCAACTGAGTTGGCAGGGAGGTTGACAAACCTGGATAGAGCTTGACAAAGAACTGGACTTTGATATCGTCGTCTTCATCACAAAGGTCAAGAGACAAGATTTTGTCGCTCTCGCTCGGGTACTCGAGGTGTGGCATGATAGCAGTGAATCGATCATCAAAGTTGACTAGTGGGTCAAATTCCAGGGCGACAGGACGAGCCGCAAGATGAAGATCTTCAATAATGTTGGATACGGTAGATTGATCGTCTGCGAGAACAGAGAAGCGATCAAGAAAGTATCCGGGAACGAAATACTGATATGGCGGGACTCCATGGATGGATGCAGTGATATGGATTGTGAAGGCAGTAGAATAGGCCCATTGACGTTTGAACGGCACATCATCGGCCAAGTTCGCATCAAAACCGATGCCACGTCCTTCATGGAGAGGATACCTGCCAAGTGCGATAACATTCGTCCCATACATATCATACGATTGAAGCCCATGGGTTTCTATCCTTTAGTTGCGTAGCATACATCGACTCCATCTCATAAACCGTCGTGCCAGGAAAAATCTATCCGAACCCAGGTATATCAGTCGAGTTCCAACATCACACGCATGTGCACGACATACTGCATACCCGTCATCAGGTGTCGGCCCGCTCGTCAAATTCGAACCAGCCTGCCAGATGAGGACGCCTGTGAGCCCACTGTCAACGACGGTCGTGTACCAGTTCTTGTACGTGGCAATTTGGTCCTGGGATGCGAGGACACCAAACTCTTCCATCAGCACTGGCTTGTTGTACATCGCTTGTGCATTCCGGTGGTTCTTGATCCATGTTTGACCCCAGTTCATCGCACTTGTTTTAGAGGTGGGGTCGTTGAGTATAGCCATAACACATTGGAAAAGCATGCTTACCTGGGTGTTTCCTCATCCCACGAGTACTGTACATTCAGAATGAGATCAATGGCTATCAGCACTCGAGAACACGGGGAGCGTACCGGGTAGAGCTACATCAGGTCGATCAACAGGCCAGTTGAGAAAGAGAAAACCACATACATGGAAAGTACCAAAATCAATCGTGTCAATGGCCAAGTTCGCATCAAAGTCTATGCCTTGCGAACCACTACATCAAGGTCTCAGTCACATACTAGCTCTACATCCAGAGCAAAGACCGACTTATAAGAAGCATCAATGTTATTCGTCCAGTTGAACCAGCCTTCGTCACCAAGTCCGACGAGATGGTTGCAGTCAAGAGATTTGATGTAGACAGACATGCTTTTTACCCAGTTGGTGATGGTCGTCGTCGTGCATGTTCCGGATGTTGCACTGCCAAATAGGTCGATTCGCTAGCCATTGAATGTTAAGAAAGCTTCTTACTTGGTGGAGCCCGTGCAGCGGGGTTCGTTGGCTATACGAGCTTGTCAACGGAGAAAAGGTCTCAATAAAAAGCTCATACCAAGTTCCCATCCGAAGATAGTTGGTTCATCGATATACCTCTCTATCCAAACCTTGACGTACTTTTTATACGCAGCCTAAACGTAGACAGATGCGATTAACAATAGGAGGCACGAGCAGAAGAAAAAAAAAACATACAATGACTTTGGGATGGGTGTAGAAATAGTCATGAAGCTGGCCTTGACCTAGGATCTGGTCGACATAGACATCCATTCCTCCATAGTCATTCCAATTGTTGGTCAACGTGACGATGAGGCGAATATTATTTGCTTTCGCAGCAGCAACGACATTGTCTTGGAGGATGACGTGAGAAACCTAAGGAACGCAAGAGTACGAGATGGCCTGACCAAAGTTCTTGAGACCAGTTGGACCATAGTTGATGGTGGGCGTGCTCCCGTTCCAGAGCTGGTAATAGTCCCCACTCGCAGTGGTGACCTCGTTGAAGCCCCTAGCATATTTCGCGTGTCAGATGATTGAACCTATCGAGAGAACACCCACCAGGTGCGGACAGTCGTGGCCCCCGTGGCCGCAATGTTTTGGAAGGCAACGTTCATTTCATTGGTAGTAAGGCCCTTAAGACCGACCCAGTAGGTGTTGGAGCTAGGAAACGTGAGATGGGTCTCATAGAGAAGCCATACTACTGACCCAAAAACCGTGTAAGGCGCTCCATTGAGTGTGAAACATTGACCATCAGTCTTGACGAAAGAAGTGGACAGTCCGGTGGCAAGCTTTCAAGAAAAGAGTGGATAATGTTACGAACTTGAAGGAACAATGAGTCTCACCGACACTGCGGTCGCGAGCAGGGGAACAAAGCTAGCACATAGCTTCATATCGACGTAATGAGGGATTACAGAATGTGAAGTAGCCACAAATACACCTCGAATCCGAGGCTTTTATGGCGTTCTGGAACTTGAGTGTTTCAGACTCTCATAGAAGGCGAGATATCTGCGAGTTTTCGCCGCGATTCAGGAGCTGAGACTGAGATGAGCGATGGACGGTCCGGACGGGCTGTCATGTCTGCTAGCATGTAGAAGAACTGAGTGCCATCAGAGTGATCATGGTCACGTTGCAATTTCTGCGCTCGCAATTACAGTAGGTGGGTATCTGTTTCGAGGCTAATCTTAGCGTACAACTAAATAAAGGACATTTTGCAACTGACCCTGTAAATTCCACGTCCAGCTTCTGGGATGACCGATGAAGACTTGCTCACAGCGGCATCTTGTGGGCGTGTGTTTCACGCAAATTACTACAACGGTGATCGTGGTAGCTTTGACTCGTGGACAAAAATATCGACTCACGTAGGTCAGGTGGGGGATAATCGCGGTAGTCACGAAGAATATTTCATCCGTTGGTATTGGGAGCAAATACAAACTACAGGGCCGTTTCCATTGCAATCAACTGCTCTAGCCTTTCAAAGTGGGGGCCACTCAATTGCTGCATAGATGCGGCTTGGAGGGGACGCCTGACAAAGGTTGACCCATAGCCCCAATGCTTAGCGACCAAAGCCTTGACCGCGCCGATTCCACCTATTTTTTTGACTGCATAATCGCCGTGTCCCAATAAAGCCTGCAACTCCATAGCCTCTTTGATGTTGCCATCTTGGTAGAGTTGATACAACTTTGCGTGGAGCTTGGGAACAATGTTTGGCAGAGCAGCGATAGCACCTGCACTTCCCGACAGGAGACCTTGGAGAAGGACCTCTGAGACACCCGCGAGGGTGGCAAACTCTGAAGAAGGTTTGGTGGAGGTGATACGATGGAGTTTCCCGATGTTGCCGCAAGAGAGCTTTGTGCCGACGATGTTTGGGTGGTTGGACAACTCGAGGATAATGTCTGAATCGAGATCGAGCCCTGCTGTGACGGTGGGGAAGTTGTAGATGAGATATGGGAGGGGGGAGTGAGTGGCAACCTATAACGAGTTTGAGTGACGGGATAGAGCAAGTGACCAAGTACATACGTCGCGATGGAATGCGAGAATGGCGTCCTTGGTCATCTGAGGTGGCCAGACGGAGGGGGTCAAAACAAGAACGTAGGCGGCCCCAGCCTCTTTAGCATCTGAACAGAGTTTCTTGGATTCCCTGGCAGATGGGGCGCCGCAGCCAGCGATGATGACGATGTTTTGGAAGCCATTCTCGTCAAGCGTCTGACGAGTGAGAGAGATGGCTTGCTTGCGTTCGTCATGAGAGAGGTGCTGGGCCTCGCCGTTGCTTCCTTGTACGACGATGCCGGTGAGACCACCCTAGAGAGATGGGTGATAAGAGCACTACGGGGGTTGAAAGATGGCGCACCTTTGCGAGACGGAGGACGTGAGCCTTTATGGCTGGGACGTCGAGGTCTTCGTCCTGGTCAAAGAAGAGCACGGCAGGGACGTAGATGCCTTTGGGGGGAGGGAGGGACATGTCTGGGTTACATACAACATGGTGGAAGATAATATAGCCAAGTTGCGGAGTTCCGTGTTCGTGTCAAGTGACCACCATGTCCATCATCCGTGCGAGGACATTCTCAAGACTGCGACACCGTCACGTTCCCCCACAGAGCCCCCTTCGCCGTCTCCACGTACGGACGCTCTCCTACACCTCCATTCCCCGCTTCGTGGCCCGCGCTTTTCGTGTGCCCATCGCCGGCGTGACCATCGGCGCTGGCGGGTTTGGATACGCTAATTACAAGTTCGAAGGTGCGTTGATTACACCTTGCATTCTCTCCCGACAAATCCCCGCCCCAGAGCTGCGTAAACAGACCGCAGGATGGCTCTCCACCGTCCAAGACGCGGCAAGCGACTTCGTCGACTCGGCGTCCGACGGTATCAAGTCAGTCTCTGCCCGCGTGTCTGCCGTCAAGCTACCCGATATCGAGACGCCCCAGTTCCTCAAAGACCTCTTTGCCTCGGACGACACCGCGCATCACGACCGAGATTCTTCCTCTCAAGACTCGGGAAACCCGCGCAATAGATCTCCAGAAGAAAATGCCGCCATCGCAGCCCTCGTTGCCGCAACACTGTCTGCCCCCTCCGATTCAACCAAGGCGAATGACAGCGGTCTCGACGCGATGCAAAACGGTCTCATGCATCTCACCAAGAAGCTCATCGAGATCAGGACGATGCTGCTCAGCATCGACCAAAGCGACAGTCTCAAGCTGCCTAGCATTGTCGTCATTGGCAGCCAGAGCTCAGGAAAAAGCTCCGTTCTCGAGGCTATCGTCGGTCACGAGTTCCTACCAAAGTCTGTCATCTCTTCGTCCATGTCACTACCGCTCACAATTGACCACAGGGGCAACAACATGGTGACGAGGCGTCCCATCGAACTCACTCTCATACACACTCCCCCACAGGGAAATGGTCAAATATCCGAGGAATATGGCGAGTTCCCAGCACTCGGCCTCGGTAAAATCACAAACTTTACCCAAATACAACAGACCCTCACTGACTTGAATCTCGCCGTACCCTCTTCCGAGGCCGTTTCAAACGAGCCAATCGACCTCCGTATATACAGTCCTCATGTTCCAGACCTCACCCTCATCGACTTGCCCGGTTACATTCAAATCGCTTCCCTGGATCAGCCCGACTCTCTCAGAGATAAGATCGCCGGTCTATGCGAAAAGTACATCCGTGAACCCAACATCATTCTCGCCGTTTGCGCTGCAGATGTGGATCTCGCAAACTCTCCCGCTCTCCGCGCCAGTCGCAAAGTCGACCCCTTGGGTTTGCGTACTATCGGCGTCGTCACAAAGATGGACCTTGTCTCTCCCGAGCAAGGCGTCACCATCCTCGAAGGCAACCGTTATCCTCTACATCTCGGTTACGTCGGTGTCGTCGCCAAATCCGCGGGAAAAAAGTTCCCTTCTCTTTCGAACGGTGCCCTTATCAAACGGAACGAAGAAGGCTATTTCAGTAATCACAGAGAACACTTTGGCGTGTCCTCGTCCTTGATGGTAGGCACTGACACCCTCCGGCGTCGTCTTATGGAGGTACTCGAGTCGAGTATGGCATCTTCCCTCCACGGCATTACCAATGCAGTTCAACTCGAGCTCGAGGAGGCCACCTATCAATTCAAAGTCCAATACAACGACAGGCGCGTAACGGCAGAGTCCTACGTCGCCGAGACCGTGGATGCCCTCAAAGCACGCTTCAAGGACCTCTCTGTGCAATTCCGCAAACCCGAAGTGCGCGCCAAACTTAAAGCCATGCTCGACGACAAAGTCATGGACGTCCTCGAACAATTATATTGGCTCGACAAGCGCGCATCTGAGCTCGGCGCTCTCGGTGCTGATCCCAAGTTGAAACCCGGCGACGTCGATGCGTATTGGCGACACAAGCTCGAGGCTGCCTCGTCACTCCTTACAAAGTCGGGTATCGGGCGGGATTCGACACTTCTCGTCGCGGACGGGCTAAGAGCGTTGATTGACTCGATTACTGTCGGAGAGCCGTTCAACCACCATCCCCGTGCAGCGGAGCGACTCGTGCAGTTCTCGCACATGATCTTGAGGGACCGGATTGGGTTGACTTCGGACCAGGTGGAGAACTGCATCAAGCCATTCAAGTATGAGGTGGATGTCGACGAGCGGGAGTGGCAGCAGGGGCGTGGACGCGCAGTGGACTTGTTTGAGAAGGAAGTTGCCATGTGCGAGACCAAGCTCAAGGAGATCAGGAAGAAGGTCGGAGGGAGCAGACGACTGACTGGGTTGATGGGCTATGTGAAAGAGCTAGAGGAGCGAGAACAGGAGAGGAAGAATAAGCGGATTGCCGGAGAGGACGAAGGACCTGCCGAGGAGCCCGAGTCGTATCGATACCCCCCTGCACAGATCCTGGATGGTGAGACGCTCGTTGGACTCTGGTGAACTCAACCTGACGCGTTGACAGCACGGCATGCGATGATGTACAGCGACAGGCTGTCCATATTAAAGCTTCGTTTAGCAGCCCTCAAGTCGAAACGCTGTAAAGGTGGTCCTGAGAACGACGTGTTCTGTCCCGAAGTCTTCCTCAATGTCGTGGCGGATAAGCTGGCTTACACGTCGACGATGTTCATCAACATCGAGTTTCTCGACCATTTCTTCTATCAGGTCAGTCACTAGTCACGTATGAGAGATCCTATCTCTGAACGCATTGCCAGTTTCCGAGAGAGATTGACTCGCGGCTGATCTATGACTTGGACCGTAATGAAATTGTCCAGTTTGCGCGCGAGAACCCGGTGATACGACACCACCTAGAACTTCAAGAGCGAAAAGACAAGCTTGAAGAGGTGATGAAGCAACTCAATAGCTTGTCAACGCTCCGACCTGATTCCAAGCCAACTCCAAGACGTCAGCGCGGGTTATTCGGAGGGGTGTTTTAATTTTGTTTGTGTTTATATCTTCTGCCTTTCTATCACGGATGTCTCACATTCGGACCACACTCGTTTTCTGGTGTATTGTCGCACTTTCTTATTCCTCCCAGCTCACCAGCTCACTCACACTTGCTTATTGTGACATTATGAGATTTGGGTTGTATACAACCGCCACTCTAGATGGACTGGACTGGCGGTGAATAAGGTGGGTAGATATATAGCATGGGCCTAACCGGGTGCGGGAGGAACACCTAGAGCTTGGCCTTGGTCTTGGCAGTCTATGTCGAAACCGCATCAACCGTGCACTGCCCACTTGACACACCCGACTCACCGCGAGTACCCCGGCGAGTTTGGTCGCCAACATGAGGTTGCCTTTAGACTTGAGTTTTCCCGTCATGAACGCCTTTTGACCGTCCATCTGTTTGAAAAGTGGCCACGTCAGTTAGACGACGATTTACCCGCCAGCGCTTGCACACAAAACGCAACCGAAACAAGCGGACCTTGCCAGATGCGACCTGTTCGAACGTCTCGTCGCTCATCATGAGCGTCACGCCAGGCTTTGCAGGCGCCTTGACAGGCCCGGCGTAGACCGTCCCCGTGTCCTTCAAGTCGAGCGTCCACACGGCTTCTTTCTTGTCGGCGTTGTTGATGCGAAGCTCAAAGATGGCGGCGGTCTGAATGTTGAAATGAGTAACGACAATGACAGTGGTTACTAGCGGGAGGAGTGGGGTAACGCGGGGAGAGTCACCTTCTTGATTTGGGCTACGCGCTCGTTGTCTGAGAAGCTGTCAAAGGTCTTGCTGAGCCGAGCCAAGATCTCGGATGCCTAAGAGCACCCCAAGATGAGCACGTCGTTTCAAAGGAGACGGCGGTGGGGGGGTTACCTTGAAACCTTGTACTTTGAGGTCGGACATGGGTGATGGCGGGGGAACAAGGATGATACTGAATGAAGGGACCTTTATGTATGTCACTTCTCCATGACTTGTGCATACTAATCATGTGATTCGGGTAAAGCCTTGAGCTCGGCTACCTTCAAGTTTGACTTGACACTTGTCCTCGGAACAAGCCATTGCAACTTTCCAAGGTACATTCATCCGGATCCCTATTTCTCTGAGGGCTACATGAGTGATAGATGAATCGAGATCAGAATTTTCATCTTCGGGTGCTCACTCCGACAAAGAAGATATCAGTATCACATCGCATCCATCTCGCAGCCTCCATCGGGTCATTTTCCTTGTCTGTTAGTCCAAAGTGCAGCGATCTGAGCATCAAGTCACGTCCAAGTTCGACAGTCGCTCCAAACAGCATCACGATCAGAAGAATGTCTGCTTCACATATTCCCAGTAGTTCTCCCCCTTCCCCTTCCCCCTCAAGTTCTTCCTCTTCCAACACCCACAAGCAAAAATCTCCTCCGGTGTCCCATTCTTCCCATTCCTCACGACGATACCAGCCTCTATGCAGCACGATCACTCGGAATCATGACTCCCACTGATGTTACCCCTCAAGAAGCAGAGGAAGTACGTGGTTATCGTCGCATTCACCATCCACCCATCTCACATACAGATAGAAGAGGGATGCGTTCATCGACGCCCTTTCCGCGATGCCCGATATCGTTTTATTGCCAGCACTGGATTTCAAACGGACGGATCACGAGTGTCGTGCTCTACGGCTTGCCCTCGCAAACGCGGAAATCAAGTCGTCGGAATGCCACTTGACCAAATTCTCGGTGCGCGAAGCCTAGCGGACGTAGAAAGTAGCAAGGAATATTATGAGAATGCCCTTCCGGAAGGTCGTGCTGCGCTTACCGTTTCCGAGCTGCACATAGATCAAATGCAGGATGTGATTGATCCTAGGGTTTCACGTCGGCCTGAGGAAGGTGTGGGATCCGTTCCGCACTAAATGGAGCGAGGACCCGTTCGTTAGATACAGCAGCTCCTCGGAGTCTGGTGAAGAAACAGAAACCGAGTAGGTGTTCTCGTCTGTTCACGTAGGGTCCCGGTCTCTTCTCGCCCCATAATATGTATTTGATTGTGGTTGTTCGATTTGAACGGCGTGCGTCAGGTTTGGTTTGTTCCCTCTGACCTTGACCACAATGGGAGTCACTGGTAAGCAAGTATCATTCTCTGGGCTAATTATTCTCCAGGCTACACTCAGCACTCTTTCCAGCCCGGACTTGGGGATGTTATGGACGACCATGATCAAGATCGAGCCACAACATGGTCCCCACCGCATCTGAAAATTTCGCCTCTCAGTATCCCCCTTGGGCTCCACTCGACCCCTCTGTCTTCATTTGCCCCAGTCTACCAAGAGATCGCATTCGCATTCGCCAGAATTCGGAGCGACCGATCAGAGTATCGCCTCATCTGTTTTCCAAGACACCGAGTTTCAGGATGAAGATAACGAGGACGTGCCCCCCGTCCTAACTCAGCAAGCAACCGATCTCACCATTGGTGCTCGTATTCACCCTCATTTCCAAGACACTGCGCCCTCATTCAATCCCGAATCTCAGCGATCGGCTGAATTAACCATCGGGGCGCTGCCTCCTCATTCAATCCCGAATCTCGGCGAGCGACCGATATGTGGATTGGTATCCACCCTCCGATTAAGTAACCCTCTGATCAACCCTACATTTTTCCCGGTGAGCTGGACTCGCGCGGCGTTGTCACGGCCCTGATTCTTATCGCACAGGTCTGCTACTAGGCGAACGACATTCGCTCCCATGGATGTACACAATCCATGTCGTGCTGCACTACTCCGAGCCGTTTCACGTGAGCAGAGTCCCAGGACTCGCAAAACTCCCTCACGCAAAACGGAAAAAAAAACCTGTTGGCGTTCAAGTACAAGACCAATCTGATGTAGCTTTCCGCGCTGGTCGAGTCATACTGTCAGTCACCAGATGACGTTACGGGGGCAGCAGCAGCGACGGCCATCGCCGCGAATGAGTACGCGCTGCAACCAGACGACCCGTGCTGACTCTCGTTCTCAACGATCCGTTTCCGACGAGAGTGTACGACTACGGTGACGCTCCTTGCTTGTCCAAGACACGACAAATATATCTATGGTCGGAGCGCTGCACACCCACGAGTCCTCTAGATTGTAAGACAGACGTGTGCGTCATCTGGGTGGGCACTTGGGCATGGTCGTAGGTCCTGGGGTGTCACGGGGATCTCGTCCCCGAGTTTGCGGCAAGGCGCTCAAGCTCAAGCTTGGTACGGTCGATGGGCGGGTCATGGAGTGACGCGACAGAGAGTGCGGAGCCGCCGTGGTGGTAGGTTGACAGGCGGTTTACAGAGCGAGGCTGGGACAGAGGAAGGTGGGTGGGTGTACATGCAGTGCTGGCGAGCCAAAGTTGATAAGGAATCACGGGGCACTTGCCTTCATGTACACTATGCACCTGTAGTACAGGTACAGTGAGTCAATGCTACGAAAGAGATCTTATTCGCCCTGACCACACAATCCACCCCTTGATTTGTGTCGCCAACGTCTTGTCTAACGTGGTACGAGCAACTCGGCAGCCTTTGATAATTCCATACATACAAAATCACAACACGCGAACCTGCGTCAAGCAGTACTGACGGCAATCAACTGCGCCAATTTCTCAGCGTCCATCCCCTCACACCTAGGGACGATTCTA
Organism: Boletus barrowsii; assembly: GCA_038088775.1. Taxonomy (NCBI): domain Eukaryota; kingdom Fungi; phylum Basidiomycota; class Agaricomycetes; order Boletales; family Boletaceae; genus Boletus; species Boletus barrowsii. Next base: position 14,358 of record JBBPJP010000226.1, read on the forward strand.
CACTGAAACGGAAGCGGATGTCTGTGCAACGGCCCATCAGCACCGATTGAAGGGGTTAACCCGTCCATCACATTAACGTGGCGCATCATGACACTTACACAGCAATCCCGGTTGAAAATTTCGGTTCCACCGGTATCTCCATCCCATGCTCGTCCAGTGTCTTCATAATCTTGAACACGGCCAACACCTTGGCGATGATGGCCCATAGGGACGTATCCGCAAAGTGTCTCCCGACACACATGCGTCGACCAAACCCAAACGTAAAATATCCCGTGCTGTCGGGTTTGAGCGACCCGTCGTCGTTGAGGAACCGCTCGGGGATGAACGCATGTGGGTTGGGGTACCTGGACTCATCGTGTGCCATTGACCTAGCAAAAAGATCAACATCATAGACATTGGTGGAAGAACGCCGAAATACGAACCAAAGGTTTGCCAAGAGGAGAGCACCTGAAATCGGGTTTCAGAAGCCGTTCAGTTTCCAGGAAATTACGGTGGAATAATTACCCTTTGGAATATGGTATCCTGCGTACACGTCGTCGTCCACAGCAGCATGAGGAACCGCTGTGTGATTTCAGGGGATGACAGGTGAGCGTTAACAAGGCAAGCACTCACAGAGAGGAAGGACAGGGTTGTATCTGAGCGTTTCTCGGAAAATGGCATCTATCAAGGGCAACAGAGGCCGGTCGTCTATCGTTGGCAATCTGTCTTGGCCCACCACATCATCAATTTGTGCCTGCGCCTTTGCCTGGATCGCCGGATTCGCCATCATCATGAGAAAAAATGTCATGAGGACCGAATTGGACTGTTGTATCTTGTTAGCACTGGGGATCACTACTGCGACATGGTCCCTCGTACGGTTTCTGATGCACCTGACCAACATGGGTATCAGTATAGGGTCTCGCAACACGTCCGACTCGGAGCAGCGTACCCAAAAACGCGGTCCCAGATGCCCCTTTGAGTGCTTCGATCCACGACCCTTCTGAGGAAATACTTTTCTCTTCCAGGTGCCGCATCGCGTCATGTATCATGGACGGTGCGACGTCATCGTTCTGGCACAGTTCATCATTTCACGCGGGGAATGAGTGATCAAAGTGGACACTACCAGTTTTTCAAGGCAGTACTCAAATGGCCGTTCGAGATACTGCTTCGTATACGCGCGTGCCGCCGCCATTTCCTTCTTAAATGACATGCCGGGAAGCCATGATGGAAGATAAAGTACTTGAAACATATCACCTCGTGGTTGGACGCGAGTCAGGACATGGAATCGACTTACACCATGGAAAGGCACCAACGATTACGGCAATGTCGGGACGGAGAGCAGGTACGACAACTGTCAACACGTTTGCCACTATGTCGACGAGATCGTCCTGACGAGAAGTTGGATCATAGTTGTACACGCTATTCATGATGACTGATGACGTGTATCTCAATGGAAAGATGAGTGAGGTCAATCAACGCATTTTCTCTCGTACACTTACTCAAAGAGGTGATCATCGAGTTTGTCCGGCGCTGCAAGCAACCGTTGGAGAAGATGACACGCCTTTCGGTGTTGATAGGGCAGAAATCTATGTACCGCTTCAAGCCTAAATGTCTGATGAAAGAACCGCCTATGGAGTCGCCATCGATCGCCATAGGGCAAGAAAACAGAATTGAAATCCACTCCGCACCTGGAAAGCGGACTGAGATCAGCAGCACGAAAAGAACTGAAGAACTGACAGGTCATTGGTGAGAAAGTATGGGCGGTCCGAATAATTCTTAGACCGGACCTCGAGCAGGTCTCTGGCGACCTTTTCCGAATTGATGATGATGATATCCTTTCCCAGCAGTCGAGAATGAACCAGGTCGCCTGTACGGATATTGATTCGATAAGCATGTAGGTAACGTGTTACAACTTACCGTATGTTCTTGCCCACTCGGCATATGTTAACCATGGAGCGTCTGTGTTGACACCGATAACGTTACCAACCCATGGTAAACCGGGAGGTCTCGGGGGCAATGGGTAAGGAATTTGACTCCTGAGAGCCCGTCGTCCGATATACAGAACCAAGAGGCATCCAAGTGCCAAGGTCCCTATAGTTGTCCAATCATGCATCGCGTGGGGGTTTGAAACAATGGCAGACTGACGGGAAGGAGCCAATTAATTGATAGGGCAGGGTACCAACGGGGCACGGCCATTTATGCCACCAGTCCAGTGTACAGCCAGAGTCTTAACTTGAACTTATCCGTTGTACTGTATTGTTGCGTAACCCTTTTCACATAGCTTTGGTGCCGTTAGACAAATTGTACCGTGCGTTTGTTTCAAGAATGACACCTGTCTCGGGTAGCGCGTACATACCGCTATCAGTGAGTGGACACAGGAATTAACTGTTTCGCAACGTAATTGAGGGCACTTTTGGATGATCCTGAGGACTGATCAGCAGTCTCAGTAACCAGAGAAGGGAGTTACCTGATAGAGTGGGTCGTCCTGATTGAGCTTTGCTTCACAATGACGCTGTTAAGTTATGTCTCTGAAAGCCACCGTGAGCTTGCTGAAACAATCTGAGGCGCGTCTGTACATACTTTTATGCTTGCGTATATTTATGGGGGGAAAAAAAGCTTCAATTGCGCTGATTGATCATCAATCAACGCTTGAGATGCTGGTTGGCAGATCCGCGCTGGCGTTGATGAACGTCGGTTCAGGCTAGCCGAGTCTCAGGACTCGCCGAAAATTCTACTGCCCGGGTGTAAAAGGAATTGACCCCATTTGCTGGAATACCTGCATGACAGTGCTGTAAAGGATATGTGGCCGGGGAGATATTGGTCCCCGTGGGGTTGTTCAGTGGCCACACGGCCAAGCACTTATTCTAATGCCAGCACGAGAGCCAAACACGCGACTCTGAGACGTCCTATCAGTTTCCCTAAAAATTCTAGTCTCAATTACACAAAGTACAGTTATCCTTCAGATTGATGCACGTACAGAGCTGTTTCTTTTTGTCGAGGCTGCTGGTTGAACGAGATGAGGAGACTTGGCCGACTAGAACTTAGAAAACCATCCTTGAATGACCAGTTATCTTGGGCCAATTAGAAATATCTTCTAGTATTGCGTAGGGGACCTGTAATGCGATCATATCTTCAAGACGTCCCTGGAACAAGTTCGAACAGGTGGGATACCTACTTTCTGTAACGTTCAAAGAACAATCCAAGTGTGGATAGCTGGAAGGAATGCGAGCGCTGATTACACGCGCAGTCGCTAACACGATGTGAGAAGGTTTACTCACTGGTGAAGGCGGGGGGCTTCCAAACTGCTGATGTGGGAACACGAAAGTGCCACTGTCACATCAATGAATCAGGCTGTTGGCGCCGCTGCATCATCCGATATAATGGGAACCAACACAATGCTAAAATACGGCGAAAGTACTTGCGGGATCCGTCTTAAATGTCGTATGCTTGGGCTTAGAGTTCAGTATCTTCAACCCACACCTGATTGCTCCGTCTACGGTGCTCCGCTTTTCTCGAGGCGCAATCCAAAAGTCAGATAGGAGAATAAGTCAGACAAAGACAAATGCAACTCTCACCCGTATCCCGACTGGCAGAGCCTAACGAGCGCATTCAGCAATCCTGACCAACGCGCCGTCCATGTGGTACCACTCTTGCCAAGCGATTGAACACGGTAACCACAGAGAAATCTCGCCAACCTTTTTAGACCGCAGAGTATCGTGACGACCATGACTGAGATCTGAGAGGCTGAAGGTATGTATTCAAAAGCGCCAAATAAGTACGCCGAAAGAGGACGAAGACGGGCCAAAGAGGTGGGGATGCTTTGAAAGTTGAAACCGTAGGATACTCAGAGATCGAACACGATGGTTCGTGTAACAGCACTCCGTGACTGTTCTTTACATGGCGACGGAGTTGAAGAGACTCTGATTCCAGTCGGCGACAGACTGTGACGTATACGAGGGCCAACCAGGCCAGAGGATGTGGCATAACACAATGAACGATCACGCGATTCCGACTCCCTCTCTTCACGGTTACTGGTCAACAGGTCTCCGGATCATGGTTACGCCTTTTCGCCCTAGGTTGGTCGTGCGTTCCATTTTACTCCAGCTCGTGTATCTATAATTCAGGTATGTATCCACCGCATCTGGATTTAGACCTTGTAATACTATGTCCAGGGTAGTGCAGGGCCCGAGGGCAGGAATGATGACATCAGTCGTCGATTCGTCAGTAAGGCTGTCAGATTGTTCCAGCGTTTTTCGAGGCCATCATTCGGAAATAACTCTAAACAGCCAATGCGGTCTCAGAGGCGTGTGGGCATCATCTGCTTCTGCATGTCGTTTTCGCCGAGATCGTCGAGCGGGTTTCTTCCCCATGATCACCCCGTGCATGGCCATTGGCATCACGCACTACTAAATTCCTCGTCACCCGAATGAAAGGAGATCCCTTCACAGAAAGGAAGTCAATTTACCATTGCACACGGACGGGAAAAAGTATGTACATGGTTGTCTGTCGACATCGGTCTCCCTTTTCTGATTATGAGGTTTCCTCATCATTTCTACTACTCGCTCTGTGGATAGATAGAGAGCATCATCCAGCCTTTTTTTCTTGTCGCACTCGCGTCGGCCAAAACTCAGACTCCACATCCACTGGTTCGCTTTGCCGCGAAGACCATGAATACAGGGGAATATGGCAGCTGTCGCGCGCTGCGTGCAATTCCTTGGTACAACCGCGGAAACAAGCGTTTGTCGTGTGCATACACGGTGCGGATCCCCTGTTCGGGTCACAGCCCGACATCATTCAACACTCATTCTTATCACCCTTGTCTACAGACTGTTTCGTACAGTGGGTGGTTTGGATCAGCCAAGGGCGACATAGCGACCAGAGGTAGACGAGTACATATATCCTCAAGTGACGACCCTTCGCATGGTTACCATGTGCGACACCATGGGTATACCCTCTTGGGCGTTGACCGTTGTCAATGTCCCTTCTGCATCAACCTTTGTCTTCGCGCCGGACGCTGTTCCATGTGCGCCACGAGTCAAGACGATCACTAGTACTGTACCTTCGAAGCTCCAAGACCCCATCAGTGCTCGCCATGGTCTACGCGAGGCGAAATTTTTGTTCTGGAGCATTCATGTGGGTCTGATGTACTTGTGTCAATGGTTCATACAAAGTCAGATTGCCCTCGTCTTGATTACTTACATATAAACTGAGCCTAGTAACATCATAGCCGGCCATCTATTACCGTACGGATGCCACCGCCCTCTTTATGGATCACTTACAGCGGCACTTCAAATACGGCTACAGCTAGATGCTGCCAGTGAGCAGCTTCTTGTCATACCAATCATGTTCTAGTTGGAGTGCTTCCTTGATGGTCTCGGCATGTCGCCAACCATGACCCTCTTCCTCGAAAAGGTGGTATTGCACTCCATCCGCACCGCCGTGCTCAATGATCGTGTTCACGATTTTCTCAGCCTGTTCCGGGAGTACGACCTTGTCTTCTGCCCCTTGAAGCACCTGCAGGGCGCATCGGACCCCATGGACATTGCAAGGACAAGAAGCCACGTACCAAAAGTGGTGTCACGATCTTGGCCGCATGGTTCACAGGGCTACGCGCCGCATACACTTCAGGGACTTCCTGTGGCGTCCCACCCAACAATTTGTCCATATACCTCAGCTCAAATTTGTGCGTGAACTTGGCGAGCGATACGAGATCAGACACGCCAAAGGACGATGCTGCAGCTCTGAAAAAACCAGGCTCTGGTGCGATCGAGATGGACGCCAACGTCGAGAAGCCGCCCGCAGAGCCACCCCGGATGGCAACACGACGGCCATCAATGAGCGAGTAAGGCGCAGCTGCGAGTAGCTTGGGAGCGTCTTGGCAATCCTGGATGTCTACGATACCCCAGTTCCCAGCGAGGCGCGATCTGAAATTGGATATGAGAGCGAGTCCAGCAAGGCAAACACAATTCTCACACGTATTCCCGGCCATAGCCTGACGAGCCCCCATAATTCACGTCCAACCTTTCAGGGCAACCTCAGTTCGTGTGGGAGCCCTCAGCTCTGTCACAGTTGAACGTACTTACCAGGCGTAGCCGCGACTCGTGTAGTACAACCTTTCCCATCTGAGCACTTGTGTTTCGATACCAGTCGGGCCACCGTGCATGTGAACAATGCAAGGGGGCTTTTCCCCGAGGATACTTGACCCCGAGTACTTGGGATTCTTCGGTGCATAGTACACCACGTAGAGGGGTTTCCCATCTCTGTACAGCGTGATGGGTCGAGGAAGAGATATGTACGCTTCGTTACCCGATGCAGACTGCGGGGCGCTCGACTTGAGAACTTGGTATGATGGCACAAACGACGACCCAGAAAACGTGCACAGGAAAACACCCCCTGGGGCGTCGCTTTTCCTCGCGTTGAAAACGATAGACGTGCCTCCTCTCTGGTTGACACAGTTAACAACAGAGAAGGGGAAATCGTGGATTTCCACGATACGCTTGTCGTCAGAGAGACTGATGATGTACAAAACATTCCGTCCATCGCGAAAAGCAGTGAAGGCAGCCAACTTGCCATTACCACCTCTTGGGTCGTCTAGAAGCGCAAAGGGGAAATTTCCAAGAGTCCATGCAGGCGAACCAAAGTCCTCTTTGATAGACTCGGGAATGGCAAGCTGAGCGGCGCCCGTCAGGGTGGAGTACGCGAATGGGTTCTGGAAGCCGTTCACTTCGTCCGAGGTGAACACCAACATGGTATCAGATGCCCACAAGGGGTAGTTGACGGACTTTGTGAGTTGCTCGCCAGCAACGCGTGTGGTGTTCAAGACGACGATGGTGTCCTGTTGGACCAGCACGTCGGCAATCTTGATCAATGAGCCTTCCCAAGGCATGTCTGGGTGGTACCACTCTTGCCAAGCGATCTTGGTACCTGATAAATTGAACACGGGAGCAGCATAGAAATCGGCGCCGACAACGAGGGGAAAGACTGCTTTACGGGCCGTGTTTATGACACTGAGTGTCGTGACGACCGTTTGGGGAGTATCCACTGTGTGGTCCTCGAGGACAGACACAAGAAGATCATGACGAACTGGATGAACGGTGAAGTTGGCGTGTCTGTATTCTTGTTTATCTACACCCCCAGCGAACGGTGAGTGGGGATCGCGCGGATGGATTAACTAAGATTACGATTACCTGGGGTGACTGGCTCGGGTGTCTCTGTCGTTGCCTTGATCGAGTATACGCGGTTGTCGGCGGAGTTGGAGAAGTACACTGTGCCTCCATACGCGATCGCTGCGGCTCCTCCATACTCCTGGACGCTGGTACGTGCACTATACGGAGATGGTATGATGTCTTGTCCTGCGATCGTGTCTACAATCACATAACGGGCGTTATCTTGTGGACGCGCTTCGATGTGGTATATCTTGTTGTTCGTGGGGTCGACGAAGAGATCGGTAAAGGAGATACTCTAAAACCATCCCATTACTGATCTTTTCTGACGAGATGATAACGAATTCAAGGACTCACGCCTTGCACGACGGACTCGGGGGTAATGGTTGATTCCCATTTTCCATAGGGAGCAGTTTGCGACATGATTGTGTTGCTATTGATGCAGAGGGATTGGTGGTGGTGTCTCCCTGCGATCACTGATCGCCATTTGAGGATCACATGGCATTGATGGCAACAGAACTCCTGTACGAATGAGGCGTAACCCCGGTATCTAGACAGTCTGACGCTGGGTTCACTGCCGACTTTAACTTAGCTACGATCCACATGCTTGGTTCCTTAGTAACTAGTTGATCAGTTGCATTCCTCGCAGTTGTACCAGCACAGGAATACTTTTGAGCACCACGCACCGCATCATGGCCAATATTCCTCCGATGAACATACTATCACTTCCTTTGCACACTTCTACATATCAGGTAGACGAGCTGCTGCAAGGCCGTTGAAATAGTTCATCCAGTAGCTCTGCAACCTTTTTCTGCGCCTCAATTTTCTCCTGTTGCACATGCCTCAGTTCTACATCCCGACGATGCGCAATTTGCGCTTCGTCTGAGAGAAGTAAAAGCAACTTGAGAGAATGCGTGATTGAGAGCAGCGAGTTTGCTGCCTTGACCTGTGGCCAAAAGTCGATGAACAAAGAAAAGCTTTGGCGCGAGGACAAGAGGGAGACATACCATCGACTCGGCACGCGATTCTGCTTGAAAAGACTCCTGGGCGATGCGAAATTTGTCCTTGTCTCCGATCTAGTGGTCCGTCAGGATGTAACGAGACAAGCGAATGAACAATGAAACGCACAGAAGCAAGGCTAACGATGTCGACCATGCCATCCACGAGGACTTCTACCTCAGCATCCAGCTTTTTGTTCCATTCCTCTTCGATGTTGTCGAGGTACTCGTCCGAGTTTTGGTCGACGAGCGCGTTGACTGCGCTACGTTGGTGAAGGGTTGCTGTTGGAAGAGCAGACGGGCGGGAAACGTCTGTTTGTGGTGTCTCGGACATGCACTTGCAAGTGGTGTCTCGTCACGCTCACTGGCACAGACCAAACACACCGAGGCGCCTTGCAACATATCCAGATGCGACTCCAGTCTTTGATCCCCACAATACCAGATGACCTCGTCGCCGCTCTCGAGGCCTGCGGGATTAGGACAGACGCTGAACTCTTATTCTCTGGCACTCCTGTCGACATCATCCAAAGACTAACCCCCGGCGTGGTCAGTCTCGCGGATCTCAAAACATTCATTGGTTTGGTGGCAGGGAGCGCGTCCGCTCCTGGTATCCGAGGGGACGCGTTATATACAGAAGAAATTCAAAGACGCCGCGACTATAATCTAGACATCACTTGCGGCGTAGATGAACTCGACGCATTGGTCAATGGGTTTGGCGGTGGTCGTGTCTTTGAAATCTCTGGAGATAGAGGATCAGGAAAGACGGTATGGAATACATGCGAATTTCATTATCATATCTCTCAACCTCGATGTTAGTTGCTTGTATCACAGATCGCTCTGCGGTTACTAACCGCATACAAGGAAGCGTCTGTTCTGTGGATGGACACCACAGGAGACTTTTCTGTGGAGCGGACCAGCCAGATAGCCCAACAGTTGAACGGAGAGGTGACAACCCCTGCTCTCATTCGTAAATCAAACTGAGTACCTGGAGAACTCCTCCGCAGTCCTCGAACGACTACAAGTCTCACTCGTACTCAACATAGACACCGCACGCGCCCTTCTCGAAGACCTCGAGTCCTCACTGACTGTATGTATGCTCGACTAACCTTTAATCCTGATTATTCAAGGGTGGCAGACCAACGCGTTGCGTGACCCTAGAGTTCGCCTGGTTATTATCGATTCGATTACTCCCCTTTTGGCACCATCTCTCAGTGCTGTATCGTCTTATGGACATGCGATCATGACTACGTTCATGCAACATCTCCGCAATATGGCCAGGTCGTATTATCTGGCGTTTCTTGTGAGTGTTTATACATTTTTCGTAGCGTCGTCTAACTCCTCCAAGGTTGTTAATAACACGTCTAGCTCTCTTCCTCACAACCCCATGTCCGTCTTTTCGTCGACCGTTAGGAAACCGGCTCTGGGTCCTTCGTTTACTTTCCTTACGGACTGCACCATCTGGCTGGCTAGACATGAAGACACAACCAACGCCGAAGCAGGATCCTCGATTCATGTCGCTGAGATATTCAAATCACGACCAACGGTGAGACTGTACAATTTCCGACTCTGCTTTCTTTTTCTCATTCGAATCCACGTAGCGATCAAGAACATGGTGTACGTTCAAGATTCACAACAGGATTTTACGTTCCGCGACGGCACCAGAATGACAAGTGCCAGTGCCATTCCGATTGAGTTCATACTTCAGACCCATCAAGCGACAAGCGACGGGACTTGTACTTGCCGTGTTGCTGGTGGATGTGAGTTTGGGATAGGTACCTCTGACGCGCTATTTAGGAATGAAATCTACGTATGTTGTGCAGCCAAGACTATGAATGTACAATGTGCATGGCAATTAGGTCGTACTTCAAGCTTCAAGTGCCGCGGGCGAATCAATTGCGAGATGTGAACTGTGTTGGGTGTGCGCCAGCTATTAGTGACGAGGCATCGGTATCTAGCGAAGCAAACGAGCTCGAGCTTCGAGATCTCACTCAGTCTGAACCGACCCTGTTAGAACAGACAAATAAATATATGGTCGACATGACAGACATGTCCGTGATGTTGATTAGAAGCGACGGAAGCGCAAAAAGAATGCTTGAGGGGAAAGGAGTCGAGCAATACAATGGCCATGGAATCAGAAGTTCATTTGGGCTACATTGTCCATTACAATCTGGAATATACCTGACGGAAGTTCTGGAAGTCAGGATATATATATAATATATTCTTGAAACACCCCAACAGCTCGTGTTGTTCGAGATACAGAAGGAACACGACGGACATTAAAACTCTCCAAAACTGACCGACCGGCATTAGAATGCTATCCACAAGCAATGAAACCAGACTCACCGATCTGGCATGAAGACCGGAGCAAGCAAGCTCCACATGTAAAGGAGCATGCAGACCCAACTGCTGACGACACGCATCCACATTGCTGTCTCAGAGCGTCCGATATAGACGATCTCAGCCGCTTCAGCACCACCCTGTTCAGTTGATACCACGTTCCTGTGTATGGGAGATCGAGTCAAAACAAGTCCATCTAGGTAAAGTAATGACTGACCAATCTGTGAGCAGCATCGCAACATACATTGTTCCAAGAGCAAAGATAACATGGAACCAAGCGTACTACAGAGGGGTCAGTGAAGAATGAGCACGAGGACGAACGGCCTTACATTGTAGCGAGTACCAGAACGTTCATCATCCTTGGTTTCTCCGTAATCATCTTCTTCCTCGTCCTCCTGGAGTGCAGACTCTGGAATAGCTCTAAATTGTTCGAAATCAGATCATGTCTGTGTGTAAAAAGAAGAGTAATTATACCCCGCTTGTACTGCAGCCAACAATGCTTGATATCTAGGAGATTCCGTACGCCCCGGTTGCGTGCTTACTACTCCCAACTCCGATTGTGGATAGTCGTCAATGGGCAGGTGAACGGCACCACCTTTCTTCCCCGTGCCTACCAGTGCTCGGCTCTGCGTGGCCGCTCGGCTGGTGGAATAGGCAATCGCGAGGAATGTAAAAATGGCACCTAGGACGACCGTCGTTGTTCCCGTCGTACTCGATCGCGTGAATGGGTTGCAAGTGTCGTGAGCATGATTGGTCACAGCGGAGGTGATGAGATACGTGCAATAGGCCGCCACCATGCCAGCCTGAGCGAGACCAGAACGTGGGTTGGATTCTTGTACTCTTGGGTTGATGGACAAGATCGTGCTGATGATGCAGAGAGCAAGATTGATTGATATAAAGAGGCGATTGAGCGTGCATCCAGAATCGGCAAAGTATCCATAGAGAACGCCAGTAAGAGTGATGGTCACGACATACATCAGAGCAGTAGAACCGATGAGGATCCATTGCCAGAGTGTCGACTCAGATTTCTCCCAGTTCTCCAGGCAAGTCTCTGACCAGGAGTGCGCAAAGTCGACCAAGAGCACAAGACCAAGAAGAATGAAGATTGTCGCGCCGATGATGGCGACGTAGTCTCCCCAGAAGATGAAGAAGCCATTCGGGATGAAAAAGGTGGAGACCACCAATAGGAACCAGATCAAGACCTTGGGACCCCACCAGCTTGAGAGGGTGAATAAAAATGAGTACCAGGTAAGCGAAGTCACGTTACCCATTCTGGATTGCTGCACGTTTATCCCGAGATTCCGTCACACCGATGAGGGATAGACTCAAGAGGGAGTGGAAGAGGAATAACGCAAAACAAAGACGATGAACCTAGAGCAAGTATGAAGAAAAAGTGGCCGGAGGCAGAGTCATACAGGACGCACCGCAAGTACACCGTAACACTTGCCTTCTTCGCACTCCATCTTGATGTAGTCGTAACTCCATTCCTCGATTTTGCGTATGGCGAACGGTGTTTTCATGAGCCATGCCAAAAGGGAGTTGAGTATGAATATTATCTGGATTGAAACAATTGGATTGAGCACACGGTAAGCTGCTGTGACGACTTGCCGCAAATCCGATCCTAGTCGCAATAGATGAGTTGCAATTGCACGACTTGCAGAACATGGAGGCTATCAGCTTCGCATGAGTGGCCATCCGCTACAACACAACGAACCGACCTGCGGTGCTAGTGAAACAGAAGGCCAGGCCCCCCAGGCATGAGCCGGCTATCGTCCCTAATGGACCCACGAGAGGCATGGAGAATAGGATACCCATGCTTGGCTGTTGCAATTGCTAGTCAATGTCGGAGTCAGAGCGGATGACCATTGACTGTGCACAGTCTGATCCAGAAAAGGCAAGTCTTTCACACCATATCCCCATTCCCGAGTCTCGTGTACTGTAGGTGTACATTTACTGCGACACTGTAATTTATCTCGAGTAGATACTTAAATCGCAACATAATGTTCTGCAAGAAACCTACAACTTTCAATCATCTCCATTGTTCTCCATGACCCAATCACCCGATGTACGTGGCTCATCTGGGTCCACAAATTGAGGCGAGTCACCCCTGTCGGAAAAGTATTCCGTTTCCATACGCTCGCTGGCGGGCACCATCTCAACGCCGGCGCGACCATCTTCAGATGGAACAAGCGTTACGTCGTCTTCGCCTCGATACTCCTCTTCTCCGTCTGCGGCGGGTGGGCTCTCTTGCATGGGAGGAGGAGCTAGAAGCCTTATCAGCTGGTTTGTCTTGGGATCCCATCTGTATCTCGGCAGAGCGCCGGGTTTCGCGGAAACTATATGCTGAGGACTGGGATGCTGCTGATCGTATTTAGTATCGTTATACGCTGCAATCGTGTTGAAATCGGTGCCAGCGGACGCCTCCGGTGTCGCTCGCTGCTGTTGACGATCCAACAGTCCCTCAAACCCTCCGGTACTTCCTGCCAACTGCGTAGCGGATAAATTGGGAGAGTTAGGTCCAGCGTCAGAATCGATTTCAGAGGTGGTATCGCAGGCGTTAGTGGATGGCGAAGGACTGCAAGCGAGACGAGAGACGAGGGGTTCTCCGCGCCTCCTCCTGGAGGCAGACAAAATGGGTGGTCGCACTGGAATGGGGGGCTGATCGGGTAGACGCTGGAAAGATTTAAGAACTCGTCAAATAATGATATGAAATGGTAGTTTGTAAGGTACCTCTAATCGACAGCGACAGACTTTCTTGTTGTTGTGTCCCGTGGCTGTCCAAATCTGAAGTCATAAGTACTCGGCAGCCAAAACAGACAAGATAAGCATACACACATCGGTGACTGTGTAGAGTCCATCGTAACGGTACCCCTTGATGGGTGCATACTCCGATCGACCTCTCCAAGAACGAATGACTCGTACGGGATTTCTGGTAAGGGAGGACACCTAGCAAGGAACAGTAAATGAGAGGACAGAGTCAACAAATCAGCTTCCCCACTACTAATGCCCGATTTGGAGGGTCATCCCATGATTGGTCAAATATCTGTGGACCCACGCGGAGCTAGAGAACGACGTCATGTCAGCTCCGCAGTGAGGCCATACATGTCGAGTGTTACAGTACATACACGTTTGGGGGGATACGTGTCAGACCATCGCTTCCTACCACCTGCGCCAGTATAAATGCTGTTGATAGTCCGAGTCAGTTGTAGCTGGAATCACACAAACAATCCGTACATTACATCCCCCCTATCTTCGTTGTCCTTGTATAAGCCGGAGAGAACGATAGAATAAGCGCCGTCTTTACGGTTTCCGCATATGCCAGCCATGAACGACCGGTGAACCGCAGAATGGGAACATCCCTTGCTATTGTCATGTCGTGATACCGAACGGTTGAGATGAATATGAGGATGATACCAACCGATAATCCCATTGGGTGAAGATCGCAACATTGGGTATGTTTCCAAATGTCTTGCTAGAGAAACGGGAAGCGACGTTAGTTCAGCAATAGATAATCGAGAAAAAGATGCGCAAACGCTAAGGCAGTGAGTTCGTCGTTCTGCCGTTTCGCTTGAGCCCTGGCGACAATGCCATCAACATCGCTAGCAAGCGGAGGGCGGGGAGCTGCAGTATTTTCAGGTTCCGGGACTGTTGGTGCCAGTGAGAGATCATGACTGGGAGGGGGATTAGTTCGAGCTGATTCCTGTGGGGGTGTTTGTACAGAATTTTCCATGTCGACATGTGAGTCCATGGTGGTGGTCAATGGGCAAGTTGCATCGTGGCTGTCGAGGCGATGCAGGGTGATTATCCAGAATGGGCAATCAATAGAACCGAGTCACTGCGGTCAACTGGCGCACGTAAAGTGGTCTGCCAATTGTCATCGTAGCTGCCATCCACATTCGATTGGTCTGGAACGCCATCACTGAGGGCCTCCGTACTTAGGCCCAGCGCCTCCTCCACTGCAGTGGTCAAGATGGTGATGAGTGAATGCGCATGCGCAGGATCAGACTCGAACAAGCTAGAACGGCCCACCTGGTTGGCACTCTATGCGGTGAACTGGTTCCCGTCTCAAGAGCTCTCCCAAAGAGTAGCCTAGAGTGTGTTTTATCATCCCTTCGACTTCTATCCATCCCCCTCATGCGAGAGGCGATTTACTCCGACACGCTGCGGATTTGATACTTCAAGTTCTTGAGCGTGTTTGCAAGAGTATCTAATTACACATCGATCCTTCTACTACCAACTGCTGCTTACATGACCGGCGAAATTCTGAGATGTCCATACTACATAGTACCAGCCATTTGTCCTCTTAGTCTTCCGCTACGAATATATCATGAACAGGGGATTATGTATACAGTAGGATATGTACTTTGGTACGGACAGAGTGAGCATCCTGTTCGTCTAGCTACACGTTCAAGTTTTTTACTGTAAATCCTGAATACGTACCGTGCATCATTGGATTCATCGCAAGCTCTTGGTGGTGTCGAGACGCGTAGAGCAACAGCCACCCTTTGGGCAAGCACTTTCACCCCAACCCTCCTCGATTACCGACAACACAAAAGGTTAGTGCAAAAGAAATACGGGAGATGATTCGCCTTGCCTGTCTTGCAGTCATGTAGAGACATAATCGGATCGAGGCTAACACCGCTATCGCGGTGAAGGCCTCGTTGATCACAAGCACTGGATGGATGGATACCCGAAAGCACATAGGGCTAAGTCTGCGAGTGCCATCAAACAGAGCGATGAAACGGCTACGATGCACCTGTAGATCCTATGTCAGCTGCTCTAAAACGAGGCGTTCCGATGGTGATCTATCATTAATTGAAGCAAAAAATAAGGTACCTATGTGGCACGTCCCCATAGAAGCATGCCTACCAGCTGTCTAGACAGGAACCTGTGCTAGCCCCATTGACGCTGTCTCTCCGCTCTCCGATTTCCCCGTAGTCGAAAGAACTCACCTTGACCCTTGTCCTGGTTATATTGCTGTCGTTGACCTCTCCCTAGCAAAAGTTTTGCGACAAGTCAACCATAAATATCACACGGGAGTCCCCCTAGCCCCATGGCAAGGCAAGCATGATAATCGGAGATGACACATCGGAAAATGTGGCGCCAGTGGTGAAGAAACAGGAGCGATTCTGTAGAAACTAGGTCATGGGTTGGGAAAATGACAAGACGGGCATTGTCAACTCGATAGGCCTAGTGACAGAGTCAAACACCGACCAACGCAAGGGAGCGGCGAAACTAGGTAAGGAACGGAGCTTTCAGCGTAAATTACCATCATCGCGTTATGAACAAGTACCAACCAATCAGAGCTCACAAAAAAGGTCGCACGAAAGCGCTACAGCTCTGCTTTGCAGGAACCTGCTAAAGCGCGAAACTTCTGGCCAGGCGAACACCATGGAGAGCTTAAAACTGCAGCATCACCTTCCTCCAGACCCAGCTAATCTTGTTGAAGAAGCGCGCGCGGGTCTCCGTCGACAAATTCGAAACCATTTCTTCGTTAGACTATCCGTCCACGAAGTCCCTCTATCCTAATTTCCCGACGTCCCTGCTTATCCCCGTTCCCAGTATGACGTATGAAACGTCGAGGAACTACGTATGGCGTCAATGGACCAAGGTTGAAGCAATACTTGCATTCAATACGATGGAGCCTTGGGAGAGAATCCTGTCCAGTGAGCATCTGTCCTGTACCTAAGCCAAGTACAACATGATGCATCCCGCTTGCGTGAATCGTCCCTGTGCGAGATCTCTGACGGAAAGCTTGCAGTGTCCATCTACACGCTTTTCGCGATTCTGCTGATATCTGGGTTGTACCATTATCTCCCGCACCATGTGTCCATTATGTGCCAAGGTGTGATTTATTATTTGTTGGGTGCTCACCACGGATTGACTATCGCGAATTAACTTGACTCTGCATATTCATCAATGATGAACTCGAAGTAAAGGAACCAACATGTCTGGATATCCTATATGTGGTTGACAGTGAGACTGTGTGGTTTCCAGTGATGGAGAGGTATTCGATTCGCTTGAACTGTATTCCAAGAGCTTCTTGAATGTGGAGGATCTGGACAACCAATGGTTTGAGTTTTTCGTAGAAAAGAGTGCCTATGGTATTAGTCGTTGTGGAGGAAGTGACCTTCCTTATTCCCTTGTGTGCGCCGAGTCTTGATCGCCGCAATGATGCACATGTTATGAAGTCCCAGCCGAGTGCCACCTCCCATGATTTGCGAACCGGTGCATTAAAAATATTGCATGTTCTTGTACGAGACAAATGTCGATTGTGCCGAAACGCACTCCAACAAACCTCATATATACGTTGCCGAAGCTATGGCTGGCCAACCGCGTGCGACTCATCATGCTGATACTGCTGTGCTCGACCTTGAGTCTATTAGCATAACGTCAAACACCTGGAATGACCGGTTGTCAACGCTCTCCGTCGCTAAACTCAAATGACTCACTGGCAATTGGCAGCACTTAGTTGTTGTTGGAGCTCAGCCACGTAGTCTTTCGGGAAATCATACGTCCAGCGAGACAGATGTGAATGCTACCCACCTTTCCATCTCAGTAGAGTTTCAAAGTGATGGGCAAGTGACTAGTATATGCACTACGTACCTTGACAATCTCTTGGCTCACCACCGATCAGTGACTCAGGTCAGAACAAAGTGGTGAAACATGTCAGTGACAGCAATTGGAAGTGAAAAGAAAACGTCACGTGCTGCGGGCTCTGCTAATGCCAAGCCCTGCTCTTGGCGAAGCTTAAAACTGCGGCGTCCTTCTCCCAGCCAACTAATCTTGTACATACAGGAGCACGCGGTGGTCTCCTCCACGAATTCTTCTCGTGACTGTGCTATCCGCTCCCGGAGTCCCTCTATATCCTAATCTTTCTGGCGAGTCCTCACTTATCCTCGTTCTGGACACGATCCATGCAATGTTGAGGAACTACCTGTGGCGTCAACGAACCAAGTTTGAGGCAACGCTTGCGTTCTCTATGCTGGAGCCTTGGGAGAAAATCCTATCCAGTAAGCGTTCCTTCCGTACCTACCATACCAAGTACCACATGATGCTTCCCACCCGTGTGAATCGTCCTTGGACAATTGGGTCTGACGGAAAACTTGCAGTGTTTGTTTTCATGTTTTTCGCACTTCTGCTCGTCTCTGGGCTGTACCAATACCTACCGCAGCATGTGTCCATCATGCGCCAACGTGCAAGCTATTACCTGTGGGGTGAAGATGGTGACGACCGGTTACTTCGACATTTCGTCGAGTCTTCGACACTGAAGGAGTTATGACGCCGGAGATCGACTCTTGTGAGTTTTACTCGGTTCCATACGTTCACCAGTGATGAACCGTAGACAGCATTCCCACTAAAACATTTTTGATACTGCTTCATTCCCACAACGATGCTACATATATCATCCTTTCCTATTCCCCCCAACTTTATGTACTGAATATACCTTAGTCTAAGTGTGGGCATAAAATCACGTGACTGAACCATATCTTTGCAACTTCGAACTCGAGGCTCGGCGTATTGCACTCGTCTCACGCTACTCGATATTAAGCGACTTACCCCAACTCGAAGGCCCCCACAAACTTCGTGTACCACCCCCCAACATGATACGTGATTCCAGTCGCATACGAAACTACCTCTGGAGGCGAAAACTCGTCATCGAAACAACCTTTGCCATCAACGCTTTGGAGCCTTGGGAAAAACTCATTTTCTGTGCGCGCTATCCGCTCCCCTCCTTTGCCTCGTCCCGTTCATCACCGCCCGTGTAATTAGTCTCAGTCCTATCGCTGTTTGCCTTCCTCTTGTTTAGAGGCGTATGCCGTATATTTCCCTCTCAGCTTTTCGTACTGCAACAACGTGCATCATATTACCTATGGGGGCATGAAGCAGACGACCGCCTTCTAAGACACTGGGTTGCACCACCAGCGGTAAAAGATCTGTAGTATCCATTCTCGGTGGCTTGTGGATATGTGCGTCGCGATATTCTTTTCTCTCCATGTCTGCCTTGACGCCCCCGTCTTCAGTGGTGGCCTACCTTTTTCTTCTTTTCACGTTGTACCATTCCCTCGCAAGCATATCGACACGACTTTTCTCCCTGGTTTCTCCCCTGCCACCGATGTCGCGCACCCCTATTCGAAGCTTGGACTCCTCGGTCTTCTCCCATGTCTCACAATGCCACTCCATATCAACACTCCAAAAATACAGTATACCATCCATGTTTATATTAGCAGCCAGCACTTTTCTCGTGGGTAGACATATATTCATTTTGGCATCCCTCGATTGGAGCGTGCGTCGCCAGACTTGACTCGAACTCGTGAGACTTTTTTTTTCGTGTGGATGCGTGTACGTCTCCGCGCGGTATGGATACCAGCCCGGTTCCTCCCACCCGTGATCTCTCGTTTCGTTCGTGTGGCATTTGAGCTGGATCAATTGTACCGGTAACCCTATTTCAAGGTTAGGGTTGGGTTCCCTCAAGTCAAGCCAAACGGTTCCACACGTGGTTTGGACAGTCCAGGAATATCTGACCGATGGCGATGTTGGTGGTGGCCCACCACCCACCGGGTGACGTTTGGTTCCCATCCCTCAAAACGAGGTTGACCACATGTATCCGGTTCAGATCGAAGCCTGCGGACCGAGTCAAAAAGTCCTTGATGTTGTAAAGTTATAATACAAGCGGTAATGACGTGGATGCGATCGTAACATGAATGCGGGATCTGCACAAAACCCATCTCGTGCAAAGAACCATGAAAGAGTCGTGGTAGCCTTCAAGACCCAAGCCTCTAATTAAGGTTGAAATAAGTTACCATGGGCGAGGGCGATGGCGTTTATGATAGTGGATAAACTATGTAACGTGCTGGAGTGACCAACGTGGAGAACGTGTAATGTGACGAAAATACTGCATGCTGGGAGGATGGGGCCGTCCAATGTGGCTCACGTAGCCGGTAAAAACGTTGCACAGGGACCTATGCCTGGTGATTGCGTCCTGTCGATTATCGTGACCATTTAATATATAGGTTGTAGGTGCGACGTGGCGATGGTTCGTGGCAAGGTCATGAGGCTGCATACCTCACACGTGAAATGCATCAATACACCGCGCAGCGGTTCAAACAGGTGGAGGCGAGGACCGCGGGCGACCTTGACCACCCCATTTATGGAAAATCGGGTCGTCCGGCTTCGTGTCTGGGTGAACTTGAAACCTGCCCTCCCAGAGCGCTGCCGATGACCTCGAGGGATCATACCGTGCCGGGTCCGAGAGTGTGCCATGACTGTGTGGTGCCCAACCTGCCCCAATCGATGATGCTATCAGGGTTGGGACCATGGTCATAATTGAAGGTCTTGAGTAGTGTGTGTTAGTGTGTGAATAGGATCACGCAGGAGAACGACAAACAGAGGAACTCTACGGTCGTCTGGTACACGTCCTGAACGACTCTTCCAGACAAACGACGACGAACGCAGGCGGCCACCACGAAGATTCGCAAATGTCGCCAGATTGTCACGGACGAGTTGTATAGCTTCGTTCCATTCTGCGTCAGGTTTGATGGTAGGAAGTGCTTCGGGGCTCGGAAGGAGCCTTACGAAGACCAACAACCGTTCGAAGGGTTTGTTCGGTAAAAGGCGAATCAAGGCACCCAAGGGAATAGATACCACGCCAAGGGCGAGCGAAATACCCCATTCTCGACCATCAATATGTGTGACCTGGAAGGCAGCACCGCCAATGAACACGATGACGACCTGAATGACGATTTCTACAGGATGACGATTAAACAAACAGATCGGAAGACGCAGTGTATAAAGTTACCGATGAGGGTGACTACAACGAAGTAGTGGTTCTTCAGCAGGCCTTCAAAAATATTGAGCTTGCGGTCCAGTCGTCTCGAATTCAAAGAATTGAATATTTGCGCAAACACGAAGATGTTGAAGACGACGGTCTGCACAACCGAGTCATTCGTCGACGTAGCCTCTAGGCCGAGAATCTGCAGACCAAAAAAGTGGAAGATGAGCGTTACGACGATCTGATAAGCCGATTGCAGGAATATTTGTTTGTGCATGTCGACGGTAAATAGCGGTGACGTGAGCTTGTCTGGCTTTCTATCGAGAAGAGCAGGAGACGCAGGATCGGTAGCGAGCGCGAGAGCAGCGAAAGTGTCCATGATAATGTTGATCCAGAGCAATTGTACGGCCGACAAAGCAGAGGTTTCAGACGACGATACGATGGCCGTGACAGACGTAACGACAACGGCAGTCACATTGGTGGAGAGCTGGAACTGTAGGAATTTCCGCACGGCGTCATTTACGCAACGGCCCCACATGATAGCTTTGACAATCGAGGAAAAATTGTCGTCCATGACGACGACGTCGGAAGCATCTTTCGCCACCTCAGTACCAGCGATGCCCATCGAAAAGCCTATATGTGCTGTTTTGAGCGCAGGTCCGTCATTTGTGCCATCACCAGTGACGGCGACGATTTCCCCCAGGGAGCGCAACCTTTCAACCAGAATTCTTTTGTCTTCCGGGGAGGAACGAGCAAGAACCTGGAGTCTAGGCAGGATGTCGAGCATCTCTGCATCGTTCAACTTCCGAAAGATGGGTCCTTCCATAACGATGCCGCCGGCTGTAAAGATCCCGCACTGCGAAGCAATAGAACGGGCAGTGAGAACATTATCACCAGTGCACATTTTGACGGTAACACCAGCTTTCTGGCAATCTGCGACAGCCTGTCGAACACCTTCACGTAGGGGATCTTCAATGCCAACAATACCGATGAGAGTCAGTTCGCGAGCTAGGTCTTCATATCGGACCTAAAAAACAATTCAGAAGACAGGAGGAGGGTGAGATGAATCAACACACATCCTTGTCCCCACTCAGATGTACCCCCGGTGGAGGCCAGATGGCGAAGTCACGATAGCAAATGGCGATTGTTCGGAGCGACTGGTTGGCGTAAAAGATGATTGTCCGCGACACGTTTGCTTCAGCGTAGGTGTCGATTGCCATGGTCTCGATGGTGGCGTCCTCGTCGCTAGCCTGATTCGCGTCTTGAGAAACAACAACGTGGCGAACGCATAACTTTGTGAGGATCTCGCTAGCTCCCTTTACGAATAGCCGGTGACTCCCATCCCCTAGCTTCACTACGACGCCCATAGCTTTCCGATCGCTCGAGAAGGGAAACACTTGGATAACCTCGGCTGCATCACGGACTTGCTTGTAACTGGGCCAGTTGAGCTCTTTTGCGAATTCCAGGAGCGCTCCCTCAGTCTTGCTACCAATGAAGATCTTTTGGTTGGTCGCAGGATCCACATCCTCAAAGGCAGTGGTGTTAATTGCGACAGCTGCGTTGAAGAGTTTGCGAAGCTGGGGCGAGAGGACAGTATCAATCCGGCTCTGGTCGACAGAGAAATCCTGGGTGTGTCCAGAAACTCCGGAGTCGGTACTCCTGCGAGAACGATGTTCGTCGACCACGTTCGTCCTAGCCTGATTGTGTTCAAGTTGTCGCACGAACTTTGCGTGGATACCAATGGAACCTGCAACGAC